>ML802859.1:393411-450146 GCA_009831015.1 Picea engelmannii | reverse complement strand
TATCCTGTTGTGATGTTGATGTAGTCCCTTGACTGGGTTGAGACATACTCAGTGGAATGCTCGGATTTATATGCACTAAGATACTCAGAGTTAGTAATAACGGTTGTTGTGCATTTAGTTAATGTTGAATTTTGAGTTGTCGTCAGAGTCCTCTTATCACGCGCCATCCGTAAGGGGCGTATTGTTCTTCACTTTTACGTTGCTCTTGGTTGCTTAGGGTGTTGTGTCGGGTGGGATGTAGACACCTCCATGTTCCTCAGAACAGTCGCCAGCCCTGAGACCTTAAATGGTTAAAGACGATGGGAAACCGGGCTTGAGCGTTGCTTATGTGTCGTGGAGGTCCTAACCTTGCAGGGTAGGACGGGTGGGAGGTCAGTCGTATTTAGTGGTCCATTTTACTTTTGTTGTGGTTGCGTCCTGTTGGTCGTCGAGTGGCGACGTAGAGTTAAGTATGTTGTTATTTCCACACGCGCGCACACACCTTAAACACAAAAAAAAATTTGCACCTGTTACCAGAACGGTTGTCGTAACGACGTAGGTCGTTACAGTTATAAAACAAATAAACACATGGGGGTTGTCTGAGCAGGGGGGGTTAGCTTGGAATTATTTGTCTTGAAATATATCTCTCGATGCACCAAGGGACCATCTCCTTATTTACTTCTGGGCGGAAGGAGATGATGAGTAAGAATATTCCCTAGACCACTAGAATTTCTGGTCATCATGCCCGAAGGTTTTTACTGTATCTCGACATAAATGATGTCGAGTTTCTCCCATAAGTTTACGAGAACAAATAATACCATCACCTATCTCTCAATTGAATAATTATTTGACTTGAAATATATCTCTCAGTGCACCAAGAGACCATATCCTTACAGTCAAAGACTTCAGGGAAACAACCTGCACCAGGGACAAATCCAAACCCTAATACAAAACCCTAAAAATGAAAGGAAAGAATGCATCTCTGAGGGACAGGACCACCATTCGAGTCGAGATACTCACTCTATCTAGCTGCAAAGTGGATATTGCATTTAACGCCGTTTTTTTTTCAGAAACCCCTTCCTTTGGTCTTGTTAGGGCGGCCATCAGTGAGCTAGGAAGTGCCCCCCATTATTGTGGATTTCAATTTGGGAATTGGAGTGGGAACAACGTTTGTATTTACATCATCCATCGTCATATCATCATCCATTAGATCATCTTCTGGCTTGAAATCGACCGCATCAACCTTTGAAGCGGCCATTCTTTCGTTCTTTGCTATAAAATCCTTGAAATTTGGAGAGGGCAATGGATATACAAAGAAAATGCAGGATATACATGTTTATAGGGTTACAAAATAAATAAATGCAGGGGGCAAGATATACACGTCTATATGGTAATAAAACAAATAAACACATCGGGGTTGTCTGAGCAGGGGGGTTACCTTGGAATTATTTGTCTCTAAATATATCTCTCGGTGCACCAAGGGACCATATCCTTATTTCCTTCTGGGTGGAAGGAGATGAGGAGTAAGAATATGCCCTAGACCACTAGAATTTCTGGTCATCATGCCCGAAGGTTTTTACTGTATCTCGACATAAATAATGTCGAGTTTCTCCCATAAGTTTACGAGAACAAATAATACCATCACCTATCTAAGTTTACGAGAACAAATAATACCATTACGTATATGTCATAAAATAATACCATCACCTATGATGTAAACTATGAAGTGTATTAGATAGGTGAACATTCTCTTCAATCAAGGAATAGAGAAAGTGAGTCATAGTTATACTTTACAAGATGTGTTTTCATAAGAGAAGCATAAAAAAGATACAGAAAATTCATTCGAGGGTTGTTCAAGTAAAATTATTGTACTGTCAACTTCATCATAATTATAACAACGACATATTTTAATTTTAATTTTCTTTGGTTGATATCATAGTCCCGTTGGACTTCACCTAGCATATATCCTTTTATTTCAAAATATTTATGAAGAAGAATTTTAGTAATTTCATCGATCAAGTAAAAGTGCTAAAATGAACCACATATTACATTTTCTTCACAGAGATTACATTAAAAGAAAATTCAGGTCTTGTATATTCTTTAATATCATAGAAAAACTGCTAATATCCTGAATCTATCATCCAGCCATAATCCAAAAACCGGGCCCATGAGAACCTTGAACTATAGTATGAAAGTACATGAAAAAATCAATGGAGATTGGGCATTGTATCCCATCTATAACTAAATCCCAAAATGGGCACCAAGAAATTTGTCGATTACTATATTACTATGAGCCAATATCACTATGAACATTTTCTTATGATAGTACTATGAACCAAGATCAACTTAGCCTGACAATGCTCTAAGATTACTAGTTCTGGAAAAGAGTGCCAGCATTTAAATTAATGGAGTTCAAACAATGCAAAATTTGAAATACTATTGAAAATGCCTAATGTTTTCATTCAGAGGAGCAAGCCATTTTGATGGCTCAAAGGATGGACCTAATTTATTCATAGTTGGATACTTTGTATGAGGTCTATCCTCATGCTTCTAATTCTTGGATTGAACAATCTTATGTGCTTCTAGTTCACTTTTTCATGGAACTGCAAAACTCTATTCATATCTTGATTTGGTAGCATGGACAAATATAGATGAGATTGTTTCTTTTCTCGTCAATACATGATATGATTTTTTTATTTTTTTTTGGTTCAGCCGATATGTAGTATGGCATTGTCCTCATTTAATGTAAATTTTCTATGGATGTGAAAGTCACGTAACATGTAGACATTGTTTGCCTTTTTCTGTAGGTATACTTCATATGGAAATTCTACCAACCGAGGAAGCACATCTTGTAATACAAGTTGTCTAATTGTACAATGTACAATTATGTTGTTGAGGGTTCGGATGGCAGTGTTGAGGCAATGTCTATATATGTAATGACATTTTTTACTGCATCATAGGAAATAAATTATGCCATCATTTATGAAAGCAGAGGCAGAAGTAGGAGATTTTAATTTGGCACATAAAGGCTTGAAGGGGGTCAAGTATGCATTTTTTGCAACCAAAACACCCTCAACCTGTGCACGTGAGCATAGTAGTTGATATATTGAACATTATAATATACAAGTGTACAAAAAAAAAGATGCACAAAATTGTTTAAGGCAATTTTTATGAGCAAAGTGTGGACGGAATTGTAGATGTATACGTATAACAGTTGTCGAGCTAGTTAGTTTCTTGAGATCATGTACTATGTTTGTTTGCAATTTTGTTACAAATGTTGCTTGGGTTGTGTGAAAGATCCTATCTTTAACATCTCTTTTATTTTTTATGTTTGAAGAGCATAAGTGGAAATTTCCCTTTATGCAATTGTTGTTCCATTGAGGAAAATAAATTTTAATAGGTGTCGAACAATTGTAGTTTCAACATGGAACGATGTAATAGTTTTCTAACATAACTGAGACATATGAGCATGTGAAAGTAAAGGTACCATTGCCTTGTACTTGTCTCACTCTCCATCTTTTATATGAAGAATGCGTTGCGAGCCAAATTTTCTCACGAGTGTGACAACTGCACCAATGGTTCTGATTGGGTAAATGACATTTCTCTATGCAAGTTGGTTGATTGTTGTGTCTGGTACGAAATGATATTTGAGAAAACCCTAGGAAATTTTTCCACAATACTTGTTTCATTTAGCAATATAATTTGATCACAATCACCATGGTCATATACTGTTTTCAGTAATATATTAAAATTTGTAATGGATATCTCATTACCTGGAAAGATCTTTAGTGCATTTTTCTGGAGAAGTTGTGTAGGGATAGTTAGTGTGACTTTCATCATGCCTTTGTTGTATGTCATGTCAACATGCAGAATGCATCTAGTTTTTTTTTCCTTGTCTAAGTAGGTGATATACACAACCACTATGTCCCCGACAAACACTTATCCAGTTCGGCAGTTATTCAAGCCTTCTATCGATGGTATATTGGGTGTTATAAGTTTAGACCTAGTGACATTTTTTGAACATAAAAAGTAATGTGAATGGCAGTTTGTATCATTTTTGTTTGGCATAAATTTACACGTATATGCACAATTAGGATGAAGTATGCAAGTCATAGTTTTGTAACCATACATCTTATTTTGCGGAGCTTTCACTATGTTCGGTGTTTCACTTGCGCTCATCGATACTTCTTGTGAACTCAAAAGCATGTGTTGTAGATGACATCAACATATTTATCATGGCATATATGAATAAATAAGTCAGTATATTTGTTTGGTAAACATATCAAGAGAATAATGTATGAATATTTACCTTCAGCCTTGTCCTTTTGTTGATGTTTGCGATGATTGACTACTCATTCCCATGTCACTCGTCCAACTTTATCTGATGCAGGCATGTGTACATGAACATCAGAATGACTAAAAATGCATATGCATTGTATATTGTTCATAATTGTTCTGGATGTCACATACAAGCTCGAAGGGGATGGAGTATGAAATAGGGTGTTAAGGGATACTCAGGAGACGTGAGGACCTGACGGTCAAATTGTATGCCTTAGAAATGTTGAGTGCAAAAATGTGTAACACGAAACATGGCATGATTGGGGAGTCTAGTTTTCAATCTGTATATCATGGAACTGCGGGAGATTTTTGTAGGTCATAGAAAAATAGAAGCGAAATCTTGAGCTCACCATCCCGGGAGTTTGACTGTCAATTTCTATATCATGGAACTTCGGGTACTATTTACAGGAAACAAAACAATAGAAGCACAATTTTGAGCCCGCCATCTCGAGAACCCACGATCGAAAAAGTGGCAAAGTATGGAAAGAGAAAGCGGTTGGTCGGAAAAGAGACTAATTAAAGTATAAATGTGAACCCATGAATCCACCAACCCACGTACCTAGAAATTTTCGAAAAATAGACTTAGTAAAGTAACCAGAAAGGGAAAGTAGAGTGGAAAAAGAAAGGGGAATTTGGTTAAGTATAGAAGAGGGGAAAAAAAGGATAATAGAGTGGAAAAATAGAAAATGGGAGGGCAATTTTTGGAAGCAGGAAGTTTAAACAAAGGCCCATTGTTTCCAAATCATTGTTTTCTAGTCCAATATTGTATCCACCTAATCGTTTTGTGTGTTTGATTTAATATCACTATTGGTATACCTTTTTGAAGATTGTACTTCAACTTCTTCTACTGTGGCATATAAGATTTCATCCTCCTGTCCAACTAATTTGTTTCTTTCAATGTAGAAATGCAGAAAATACAACAGACATGGAGGTAAGTTGGTATGTAGAAAGACATGTAAAAAAATAAATACAGTTCTATTTATTTCAATGGAGCATTACATAAAATACAAATGACATGAAGATAATTTATTATGTAGGAAGATATGTAGTATCTACATCCAATAAATTAGGTGCAAAGCAGTAGAATAAATATACAAACAATAAATGAAATACAAAACAATGGAATATGAAATAAGAGTAGAAGAATGAACCTTTGTATCTCTTCTTCTACATTTGTGGTTAAGAGTCCTTCCTCTTCTCCAGTGATTCTATTTGTTTCAATGTGGGAATGCACAAAATACAATGAACATGAAAACAAGTAATATGTACATACAATAAATGAGAATCAAAGAAATAAAATAAATGATAGAGGTAGAAACATGAACCTTTGTTTTTATTGATCCATGGTTGTGGTTATATAGAATTTTTCCTGGCCAAAATATATTACAAGCCAACAAATACTAAGAAATAGGATGATCCTAGATGAATGATTTGGTTTTGTGCAACAAAGTATGCATATATGCTTTGATACATGGAAATATGATTTTGTAATATGTTGATGTATATTTCATAATTCAAGTACAAGACAAATTGTATCATGGTTGGACCAGTATGTGTATAATATAAAGAGGATGTATTGTGATATGGGCACATTTGACCATAAATGGTCAATAAGTGTGTTTTGTACATACTTTAGCTTAACCAAAAGAAAGCGGAGATTGTAATTGCACATGTAGTTTTCCAATTCATTTGTTACGGAAATATTTTGTAGCATGTCAACATTGAAGTCTCCTAGAACGATAATGATTTAGTTCATATGTAAATGGTGTAATTCATTTGAAAAAAAAATCATTATGTTGGAAATGTTGCACGTAGAGCGGCATAGAGATCGAATATTGCAATTTGCAATTGATGGAAAATTACTCTTGCTAGCACCATCTCAACATCTTTTTTTTCTACAAGAACATTTTGCAAAGGCATGTAGGTACCCATTCTTGGGAGAGGTGGGAATATCATCAAGGACGTGGTGGGGAGGCTAAAGAATTTCCTTATTCAATTGAAGCATTATATCGCCACTTCATCACATAAGGTAAAGGACCAATATTTATAATGCTAGAGAAAATGACAGTCGAAGTTGTGCACATAACATTGACATACATATGGTTCAGAGTTTGGAGAAAAGATGGAGAAAAATTTAAGAGGAGGGAAAGATATGCCAACCTCTATGGAAAGTCTGCAGCATAGGAGTGATAAATAAATACCTAAACATTCTTATTTGAAAACTATAAATAGTAAATAGTAAAGAATGAATATAAATGAAACTATGGTATTGAAACTTACTTGACAACGATGAACGATAGAATCACAGGTCCAATTGTGAGTGCAGGATTTTAACCTTGCAAAGTGAAATAATCGTTCCTAGAACTACCCAGGATTTGCATTCCAGGTCCTGGAAATTTTTTCTTTATAACTTATTGAAATATGTCATCGACAAAGATGGATAATGCTTAGCAATGGTGTGCAATTTTGTTCATGTTATTTACCATTGTATCATAACTAGCACTTCTACACCTACCTGTAGTTTTCTTTTGCAAGAACATCCTGCAAAGGCAACAAGCTTGACATCCTATTTTTCATGTGAAAGACACGGGTTCGATTCCTGTATGGGATAGGTAGCTACTCATTCCTAGGAAAGATTGGAAAAACATCGAGGGAAAGGTGTGAAGGATAAATAATTTCCTTTTTCAATTCAGGTGTTAGATTTCCACTTCCTCACATACGAAAAAGGATCGGGATTTGGAATGCTAGAAAAAATGATAGCTAGAGTTATGTAGATGAAATTGGCATGCACATGGTGCAGAGCGTGGGGAAAAAATTGGAGGACAATTTAAGAGCAGGAGAAAAAGATATGTCAACCTCTATGGAAAGTCTGCAGCATAAGAATGATGAATAAATACTTAAACATTCTTACTTGCAAACGGAAATTGGTAAATAGTAAACAACGAATACAAATGAAACTATGGTATTGAAACTTACTCGTCAATGATGAAGGACAGAATCGCAGGACCAATTGTGGGTGTAGGACTTGGACCCTACAAAGTGCAAAAAGTAGCTCCAACTGTCGATGCAAAACCCCAACCTTGCAAAGTTGAAGCAAACAAAAGAAAGCAACAAGCAACAAACTAGTGAGCAAGAACGAATAGGTCCAACCGCAGGTGCATGACCTCAAACTAGCAAAATTAAACCAAAGAAAAAGAAACAACCAACAAACCAGTGAACCAATAAAGAATATGTGTATCTTCAATGATGACTAAATTTAATTTTAAGCATAGAAGAAATATGAAACATATGATGACCATGTGAGTGGAAATACTTAAATATTATTACTTGAAAACAGTGAAACAACCAGTGAACCGATAAAGAATATATGTATCTTCAATGATGACTAAATTGCATTCAAAGCATAGAAGAAATATGAAATGTATGATGTCTATGCGAGTGGCGATGGAAAACAATATTGTCCAAATTGACTACAACATTGTATGGAAAAATTCTTGAAAAAATTTATTGTGACAGGCCTATTTAAGTAAACATTTAAGGTTGTCATACCTCTTTAAGGGCCTTGCGCTATGTAAAAATTTAAGCTGTCATGCCTATTCAAGTACCTCAAAAAGAGTGTCAATGCTCAAAACTTTTGGCATGTACACATTTCAATAAAAATATAAATAATAAAAAACTTAAAAAAGAGCATCGGTGCTCAAAACTTAAACATTTCAATAAAAATAAAAAAAAATTAAAAAAGTGCATCGATGCTCAAAACTTTGTATATCTAAACATTTAAAACATTGGGAATATCGAAGATAGAAATAAGACTTTGAATCTATTCTCCAATGAGATGATGACATATAAGGTTCTTTTATTAAATAAAAAATAATGTTTTTGGCTCTCTAGTTCGAACAATAAAGATTATGAAAAAATTTATAGTCAAAAGATATATTAATATGAAGTCAACAAATTATCGATGGATATAGTTCCTCTACTCCTTCAACAGGGACTAATAAAGATGTATTATCATGGTTGGAAAATATCTATATATCCATCAATGAAATTAGATAAATATGAATTATTTTTTAAGTAACTTTTAAAAATAACTCGACGTTATTTCCTATAATGAAAACAATCGCAAGTACCGATACAATAAAGCCATTTTTCAATCAAATTTCCTATGTGTACCAAATCTGAAATCAAATCTATAATTTCATGAGTTTAAAAAAATCCAAACATGATTTTTCATAAGTTTAAAAAAATCTAAACATGATTTATGACAATTGATTTATCAAGGTACATATTTTTTTTATTTCCCTAATTAAAACCAAAGAAATAAAAAATATTCTATTTAATTATTTGATAGACGACGTTGCACTTCATTGGTTCAAACTAAAAGCTTTTCACCATTAACACAAAATTCCACTAAATGATTGTTTCTTGACTCTTACTCCATATCTTTTGCTAAATGATCGGTTCTTGCCTCTTACTCCATAACTTCTGCTAAATTATGGGTTCTTGCCTTGTACTCCATAACTAGCCATAAAAATTCGTTGGGCTTGCATATCATCGCATCTGCCTTGTCACCAATGAAGTTGCATCTGAAACTATCCATAAAGAAGTGCGAAGGTGGCAGGGACGACGAAGAATGATTAAGGATTGGACATTTCAGGAACCCACCAACTCGACGAACCATGAAAGAGATTCCAAGAAATGGCCGAGTATGGAAAGCGGTCGGTCGGGCTTCAAAGTAGGGTCA
This sequence comes from Picea engelmannii, assembly GCA_009831015.1. Lineage (NCBI taxonomy): Eukaryota > Viridiplantae > Streptophyta > Pinopsida > Pinales > Pinaceae > Picea > Picea engelmannii. The sequence continues at coordinate 441,085 of ML802859.1, read as the reverse complement.
CAAGTTATACTTAGGAGACATGAGGGCCCGATGGTCAAGTTCTATGTCTCCTAATGTTTGACTGCAAAATGTATAACACAGAATAGGTCATGATGCTGGAATTCGGTGGTCAATTTGTATATCACAAAACTCTGGGTGTTGTTTGTAGGTCGCAGAACAATGGAAGTACAATGTTGAGCGAGCCTGCCTAGGAACCGACGATGGAAAAAGTGGCCAAGTATGGAATGAGGAAGCGGTCGGTCGGACTCGTGATATAAAAGAATGATACGTATTCAAAAAAATGAATAAGTAACCAGAAAGGAAAAGTAGAGGAGAAAAAGAAAGGGGAATTTGGTTTTAATTTGTATATCGAGAAAGTACAGGTGTTGTTTGCAGATGGAAGCAAAATCTTGAGCTCGCCTGCCTGGGAACCCGTGATCGAAAAATTTGTTGAGTATGGAATGAGGAAGTGGTCCATCAGACTCGTGATATAAAAGCATCAGTGGAAATGAACGCATGAATCCCCCAACCCACGGACTTAGACATTTTCTGAAAAATGACTAAGTAACCAGAAAGGGAAAGTAGAGGGTAAAAAGAAAGGGGATGGAAATTTTCAAAAGCAGGAATTGGTGTTAACAAATATCCATCGATGGTATTAACAGTAACTATGAAGTGCATTATATAGGTGAATAGAATCTTCAATCAAGGAATGGAGAAACTGAGTCATAGTTATACTTTCCAGGATGCGTTTGCATAAGAGAAGCATTGAAAAGCTATAGAAAAATCATTGGATGGTTGTTCAAGTAAAATTATTGTACTTTCAGCTTCACTGTAAGTATAACAACGATGAATTTTGATTTTAATTTTCTATGGTTGATATCATATTCCCATTGGACTTCACCTAGAATATATCCTTTTATTTCAAAATATTTATGAACAAGAATTTTAGTAATTTCGTCGATCAAGTAAATGTGTTAAAATGAACTACATATTACATTTGCTTCACAGAGCTTACATTAAAAGGTAAGGTAGGTATTGTATATTCTTTAAGATCGTAGAAAAACCGATAGGATCTTGAATCTATCATCCAACCATAATCCAAAAACCAGGCCCATGAGAACCTTGAACTACAGTAAAAAAGCACATGAACAAAATTCTGTCAAACACAAGAGAGGAAAAAATCAGTGGATATTTGGCATTGTATCCCATCTATAACCAAATCCCCAAATGGGCACCAATAAATTTGTCGATTACTATATTTCTATGAACTAAGATCACTATGAACATTTTCTTCTGATAGTACTTGAACCAAGATCATGTTGGCCTAACAATGTTCTAACATTACTAGTTCTGGAAAAGAGTATAAACATTTAACTTAATGGAGTTCGAACAATGCCAAATTTTCAATATTATTGAAAATGCCTGATGGTTCTGTTCATAGAAGCAAGACATTTTGACGCCTCAAAGGATGGACCTGATTTATTCATAGTTGGATACTTGGTATGAGGTCTTTCCTCCTGATTCTCATTCCTGGACTGAACAATCTTATGTGCTTCCAGTTCACTTTCTCATGGCACTGCAAAAATCTATTCATATCTTGATTGGGTAGCATGGACAGATACATATGAGATTGTTTCATTTCTTGTCAACACATGATATCAATTTATTTTTTTTGGTTCAGCCGATATGCAGTATGGCATTGTCTTCATTTAATGTAAATTTTCTATGGATGCGAAAGTCACGTAACATGTAGAAATTGTTTGCCTTTTCTGTAGGTATACTTCATATTAAATTCTTCGAACCCAGAAAGCACATATTGAAACACAAGTTGTCTAACTGTACAATGTACAATTGTGTTCTTGATGGTTCAGAGGGTAGTGTTTATGCAATGTCTATATATGTAAGATAATTTTTTATTGCATCGTAGGAAATAAATTGTGCCATCATTTATGAAAGCAGAGGCAGGAGCAGGAGAGTTGAATTTGGCACATACAGGCTCGAAGGGGGTCGAGTACGCATTTGATGGAACCAAAACACACTCAACCTACGCATGCGATCATAGTAGCTAATATATTGAACAATATAATATACAAGTGTACAACAAAAAAGAAGCACATAATTGTTTAAAGAAATTTTTATGAGAAAATTGTCTTAGTTTCTTGAGATAGTATACGTGCAATAGTTGTCGAGATAGTTAGTTTCTTGAGATCATGTACTATGTATGTTTGCAATTTTGTTACAAATATTGCTTGGGTTGTGCGAAAGATCCTTTCTTTAACATCTCTTTTCTTTGTTATATTTTTTAAGAGAATAAGTGGAAATTTCCCTTTATGCAATTGTTGTTCCATTGAGCAAAATAAATTTGAATAGGTGTCGATCAATTGTAGCTGCAACATGGAATAGTGTAATAGTTATGTAACATAACTAAGACATATGAGCATGTGAAAGTAAAGGAGAAAACTAGATATGGAGAATGGTACCATTGCCTTGTCGTTGTCTAAATCACCATCGTTGTCTAAATCACCATGGTACCATTGCCAACTTTTCTCACGAGTGTGACAGCTACACCAATGGTTCTGATTGGGTAAATGTCATTGCCCTATGCAAGTTGGTTGATTGTTGTGTTTGGTACGAAACAATATTCTAAACAAAACCTAAGAAATTTTTCCACAATACTTGTTTCATTGAGCGATATAATCTGATCACAATAACCACGGTCATTTACTATTTTCAGTAATATATTAAAATTTGTAATGGATATTCCATTACCTGGCAAGATCTTTTTTGCATGTTTCTAGACAAGTTGTGTAGGGATAGTCAGTGTGACTTTTATCATGGCTTCGTTTTCTGTCATGTCAGAACGCATAATGCATCTAGTTTTGTTTTCCTTGTATAAGTAGGTGCTATACACTACCATTATGTCCCCGACGAACACTTGTCCAGTTCGACGATTATTCAAGCATCTATCGATAGTATATTGGGTGTTATAAGTTTAGACCTGGTGACATTTTTTGAACAAAAAAAGTAATGTGAATGGAAGTTTCTATCATTTTTTTTGGCATAAATGTACAAGTAGATGCACAATTTGGATGAAGTATGCAGGTTAGATTTTGGTAAACATACCTCTTAGTATGTAGAGCTTGCAGTATGTTGGGCGTTTCACTTGCGCTTGTCGATACTTCTTGTGAACTTAAAAGTATGTGTTGTAGATGACATCAACATATTTATCATGGCATAGATGAATAAATAACTCATGCTATTTGTTTGGTAAGCATAGAAAGATCATAATGTATGAATCTTTACCTTTGGCATTGTCATTATGTTGATGTTTGTGATGATTGACTACTCATTCCCATGTCACTCGTCCAACTTTTTCTGATGCAAGCATGTGTACATGAACATTAGAACGACTAAATAAGCAGATGCATTGTATACTGTTAATAATTGTTATGGATGTCAAATACATTCTTGAAGGGGATGGATTATGAAATAGGGTATGAACCGATACTCAGGAGACATGAGGACTCAATGGTCAAATTGTATGTCTTGGAAATGTTGAGTGCAAAAATTGGTAACACGGAACATGGCATGATGGCGAAGTCCAACAATCAATATGTATATCTTGGAACTCTAGGAGTTACTTATACGTCATGGAACATTATAAGCGCAATCTTGAGCCTGCCAACCCAGGAGTCTGGCTATCAATTTGTATATCACAGAACTACGAGTGTTGTCTGCAGGACATAGAACAATAGAAGCACAATTTTGAGCCTGGCATCCCGAGAACCTGTGATAAAAAAAGTGGCTAAGTATGGAATGAGGAAGCGGTTGGTCGGACTCATAATATAAAAGCATGAGAAGAAATGTGAACCCATGAATTCGCCAACCAGTGCACCTAGAAATTTAAAAAAAAAATGACTAAGTAAAGTATTCAGAAAGGGAAAGTAGAGGGGGAAAAGAAAGGGAAATTCAATTAAGTATAGAAGAGGGAAAAATATGAATATAGAGTGGGAAAGTGTCACATACCCACTACCTCAATCAAATTTTTCCGGTCTTCTGTCAAATAAGAACCCCTGAATTACCTATGGAGGCCTAGCGCAAGCTAGCTCTTTCTCTCTCTTTCCGTTCCCATGTGATCGTCGGTCATGATCACGGTTCAATTAAACCCACTGTCTATTTGTATTTCGTGTCTCGGCACTACAGTAATGTCAAATCATTCGACTCTGCAACTGTCGAACCCCGACAGGGCTAGCGACCAGCCAATAGGGACGAATCCCTACAGAGTTAGAAAATGGCCAATAGGAACAAATCCCAACAGGGCTAGAGAACAACCAATGAGAATAGGCCCCGTCGCACGGTTAAGTGGAGTACAGGTGGTAGGAGGGGGCCCCACTTCACATTCCACACTATTTCGGACCCCCCCCCATTAAAGGCAGAATGGCAAGGGGGCTCCGGAATCCACCTGAGCGTCGTTGATCATGATGAGTTAATCTCGACCGTTCGAGAGTTGCGCATCCAATTCCAGACCCCCCCGTCACCACTAAAAACAGAACAACAAGGGGGCTCCGGAATGAAGCCTCGGCCATAGATCTGGATGGGTGGACTCTAGCCGTCCATATCTGCTCACTACTTACCTTAATGCGCATTCACACCCTAGCTTAAAGCCGACATCTCTTCCTCACATCGGACGGTCGTTACAGACCCTGAGATTCCCCGAAGGAATCTCGTCCGTTCATTGGGACTTAGCCACCTGTTATCGTCTCGTTATTATGGGTCGAGATTTATCAAAGCGAAGGTCCAAGTTCTTGTCAACAGAACTCCCGAATCCCTGATCCCTGATTTCCCGAAATGGGTAATCTCTCGACACGTCACCTCCTTAAATCAGGTGGTCCACAACTGCTTTGGGGTTTCCAACCAGGAAAGTCCCGATCCCTTGTCGCCAGGATTCCCAATCTCGCGATTTCCAATTTCCCAAAATGGGAGATCTCACGACGTGTGGCCTCCATCAATCGGATGGCTCAAATCTATCCTGGGGTTTTCACCATGGAAAATCCCGAACTCTTGTCAACAGGAATCTTGATTTTGTGATTCCTGATTTCTTGAAATGGGAGATCTTATGACACGTGGCCTCCGTCAATCGGACGGTCCAGATCTATCCCGGGGTTTTCACCATGGAAAATCCCTAACTCCTCTCAACAGGAATCCCGATTTTGCTATTTCTGATTTCCCAAAATGGGAGATCTTATGACACGTGGCCTCCATCAATCGGACGATCCAGATCTATCCTGAGGTTTAACCATGGAAAATCCCGAACTCTTGTCAACAGGAATCCCGATTCTGGGATTCTCGATTTCTCAAAATGGGAGATCTTATGACACATGGCCTCCATCAATCGGACGGTCTAGATCTATCCCAGGGTTTCCACAACAGAAAGTCCTGACTCACTAGGGTTTTAACCCTCGGGTATCTCCTGACAGATCCAATAGCTGTCAAGTTTTTCAGCCGAGATCTGATGGCTCAGATAGATTCCTACTTGTGTGCTCTAACACGACTTCCTAATCGTGGAAAGATACACGGTCCGGATACTCTCATGGACCTTGGGGATATACGGTCCCGATCTCTTCGCTATTCATGAATTCACAGAGAAAATAAGTAGTAGGGCGTTTAACACCCTACTTTCTCCTACCAATCTAATGGTCGTGTGTGACCGTATATTTCCCGACGGGATCTCGTCCGTCTATCAACACCTATCAAGGTTGAGGTACTTATCCTTCCAGCTTATTCTTCTTATCTGTTGGTCGTGAGTGACCACAGACCTCCCGACGGGATCTCGTCCATTGACTCGATACCTATCAGGGATTTCTTAGGGCCTTGCGCCCTCACGTCCTCATTCCAGGTTCTTCATGGGCTTTTTGAGAAGGGTATCTCTATGGGAAGGTTTACCTAGGGTACTATTTGAAGTAGATCAGGGTATCACTCTCCCGAGAGCCAGACATGAAGTCTGAATTAGATCAGTATGCATGTAATTAACGATTCATGAGGACATAAGCCATACATAGTCTTCCCATACAAATATACAACTACTAGTACTGATCAAAACACCATACAAACATTCTTATAATGAAATCATTCACAATTTCACAGCTTATGAGCATAATTATAAGAATACATATATTTCAAGATTCCAAAGGAAAAACACTTATCAGAAATAACACCATGGGTTATGCAACTACTGAGAGGGGTGCTTGTTTAAACCTAATCGTAGGCTCAGTGACTCCCAGCGGATTTACCACTAGCCACCCCCGAGCTGAGACCACGATGCTGTGAGACTGCGTCTCCGTCTTCCAGTGACCAGGAGCGAAGGTTAATCTCCTTCCTCTCTGCTATCACTCACTCTGCATATCGCTAGAGTTCTCCCCTTGCGTCCTCCCCAAATCACTTCTACCCCACGCCTTATCCTCTTGCGAGGTTGTGTGTGGCGCGATTTCCCTCACACTGGCCAGTCATGACGGCTCTATGGATGGGTGGTTCACCTCCCCATCCCTCATTAATTCTGGAGGAGCCATCTACCTACTAGTCTGCGAGACATTTAATTTGGGGCCAGCGAGACGCTTTTGGTTCTCCGAGCCAGTGAAGTCCAAATACGGTATTTAATTCTTGGTGGAAGTTAACGCCACCTTTCCAGGTGCCTTCCATCGCCATCGTGGTCTCTTTTCCTGCACATCCCCTCTTTGCAGTCTTGCAATATAAATTCATAATTTTATTCACATTTATTGACCTTTTCCATAAGGTCCATTCACATCACATATTCACATTCATGAGTTTGCCACAATTCTGGCCAGTCCAATTATTTTTTACAAACTGGGGGAAACAGGGTGTTACAATTCCCTCCCCCTTAAAGGAACATCATCCTCGATGTTCTTATCTTTTAACATGAATTTCATGTGCATAAGTAAACAAAATCGGATATTCCTGTCTCATGGCATCCTCCATTTTCCATGTAGCCTCATCTGGGCCAAAATGTCTCCATTGCACCTTTACTTGTGCAATGGTTCAGTTCCGGAGTGGGGTTTCCTTTCTATCCAATATGCATTGGGGTTCTGGTAGAAATTATTCCTTTGGTTCCACCTGGATCATAGACCATTCAATTATATGATTAGCATCATGTACATATTTCTTCAATAATGAAACATGGAAAACATTATGTGCTTTTACTGTGGGAGGAAGTGCTAGCCGATAGGCTACAGGTCCCACTCTATCTAGAACCTCAAAGGGTCCACAATACCGGGGTGCCAACTTGGNACAAGCTCCCATTTTCAGGGAACTCCTTCTGGGCTTAATTCTGAGATATACATGGTCTCCCATTTTGAACTCTCTTGGAGTTCTCTTTTGATCAGCATAACTTTTCTATCGGTTCTGAGCGACCTTCAGGTTTTGTTTTATCTGAGCCACTTGTTGTTCCATTTGTTTCAACATGTCGGGTCCAAAAGAAATCCTATTTACAAGATTACTCCAGCTGACTAGAGTATTACACAGCCTACCATAGAGGACCTCAAAGGGACTCATCTTTAAGGATGCTTGGTAGCCATTGTTGTAGGTGAATTCTACCAATGGAAAGTAGTCTTCCCATTTCCTGGGTTGATGCATTACATGCATCCTTAACATATCCTCTAATATTTGATTCACTCTTTCTGTCTATCTGTCAGTTTGAGGGTGATAGGTGGTGATAAACAACAATTTGGTCTCTAAACTAGCCATCAGTGATTTCCAAAAATTGGAAGTAAATTTTGTGTCTTTGTCAGACACTATCTCTTTCGGCATACCGTGCAGTCTAAATACCTCTTTCATGAATATTTGGGTGATGTCTATCGCCTTGCAGGTTGATTTGATGGGGATGAAATGAGCAGACTTTCTCAGTCTATCCACCACTACCATGATGGAATCATTCTATTTGGTTGAAGTTGGTAATCTAGTGACAAAATCCATGGAGATGGTTTCCCATTTCCATTCTGGGATAGGTAAAGGGTGTAATAGTCCTGCTGGGTGTCGATGTTATGCTTTAACCTGTTGGAACTCTATGCATTGGGCCAAATATTTGGCTATGTCTTTCTTCAATCCAGGCCAATAAAATTGTTTTCGGGTGGCAATGATCATTTTCTGGTATCCTGGGTGACCAGCATATGGTCTTTTATGTAGTTCATCCATAATGAACCTCTTCAAGTCATCACAATTTGGAATGTACAGTCTATCTCTATAAGTGAGAAGACCTCCTTTAGTCATTTGGTAGCCTTCATATCTTACTCCAGAGGGTTCTTACTATAGGTACAGGTTCACGGTCTGAACGAAGGAATCTATTTCTTGTGCATTTCCGACTCTGTTCTTGACATCTGTCTCGCAGGTACTCACCGTTGCCAGGTGAATTGTTTTCATGCTTCTGCTAAGGGCATCGACCACCCTATTCTCTTTCCCTTTAATGTGCTTGATTTCAAAATTAAATTCGCTAAGGAGGGCCATCCATCTAGCTTGTCTAGCATTGAGCTTTGGTTGGTCAAACAAATATCGCAATCCACAGTGATCTGTCATAAGTACAAATTTTCTTTCCAAGAGGTAATGCCTCCACATTTTTAAGGCATGCACTATAGCAGTCAGTTCTAGATCACGAGTCACATAGTTGACTTCATGTTCGTTCAATTTTCGGGATTCATAACAAATTACACTTCCTTTCTGCATAAGGACTCCTCCGAGCCCTTCCTTATAGGCATCTGTGCACACAAGGAAGTCAGCTTCTGGGTCAACGATTTTCAACACGGGTGCATGGGTTAGGATATGTTTCTGGGTTTGAAATCTTTCTTCACATTGTTGTGTCCACAGGAATTTTTTCCCCTTCTTCTGGAGGGCAGTGATTGGACAACCAATATTGGAGAAATATTTTATAAATCTCCTATAGTATCCCGCCAATCCCATAAAGGATCTGATGTCTGAGACATCCTTTGGGGTAGGCCATTCCATGATAGACCCGATTTTGTCAGGATCTACTGCTACCCCTTCCTTGGACATAACATGTCCCAAGTAATGTACTTGTTTCTAAAAGAAGTCACATTTGTTGAATTTAGCATAGAGTTGATGCTCTCTTAGCACTTGCAACACAAGTCTAAGATGCTCTTCATGTTCTTCTCTATTCTTAGAGTAGATTAATATGTCATTAATAAAGACTAGTACAAATTTATCTAAAAATTTACTGAGTACATTGTTCATTAAGCACGTGAAAGTGGCAGGGGCATTGGTTAACCCAAATGGCACTACCACAAACTCATATTGACCATACCGTGTCCGGAAAGCAGTTTTATGGATGTCTTCACCCTTGATTCGGACTTGATGGTATCTCAACCTCAAGTCAATCTTTGAGAAAATAGACGCACCTCCCAACTGATCGAATAGATCATCGATCCTGGGCAAGGGGTACTTGTTCTTTATGGTTACTTTATTGAGTTGTCTATAATCTATGCACAATCTAAGGGTGCCATCCTTCTTTTTCACAAACAAGACTGGTGCTCCCCATGGGGACACGCTAGGTCGAATATAACCCTTATCCATCATTTCTTTCAATTATAATTTGAGTTCCACTAACTTAGGTGTGCTCATCCGGTAGGGTGTCCTAGACACCGACACCGCTCTTGGTGTGAGCTCTATCGAGAAGTCAATGTCTCTTCTCAGAGGTAGACCCAATACCTCTTCCGGAAACACATCTCTATATTCTCTTAGGATAGGGTGATCATCAGGGCTTGGTTTAGCACCTTTGATTGTTTTCAACACCTGTATTGCATATAGGGGACATCCCTTTCGGCAATACTTTCTCATTTGCAGGGCTGATATTTTCCTCACCGAGACTAGTTTTTGGATCCCTTGAAGGGTTATCCTTTTTCCTTCTTTGCTCACACATTCTAAGGTTTTATGGTAATAGGCCAGCCTAGCTTTATGAGTGGCCAACCAGTCCATACCAATCAACAGATCGTATGATCCCAGGGGTAATATGTTAAGGGTTGCTTGGGTGGGGAATTCACCCAACATTAATTGGCAGGCTGGTATAACCTCTGCTATCTTTCTTTTGGTGCCAGTGGCTAACTGTACCAAAAATGGCTTGGGTTGTTTTTGTGGCTATAGTTTACACTTATCAACAGCTCTAGGGACTATATAACTCAAATTGGAACCAGGGTCAATTAAAACAGACACTAGATGGTTGAAAATCATACCTTCTATTTCCACCACTAAAGCTTGGTGGTCAGCGTGGTTATTATCCAAGGCTGCATAAATCTACGACACACTCCTTGCCACACCATTGACTGTGGTAGCTTCCTGAATGTTATAAACTTTTTGACTGTTCTGTTATTGGTGTGGACTGTCTCTCGGGAGATGCTCTTCTCCGCATCCCCAACATTTCAAAGGTTCTCTCTTTGGATTATTAGTCTTCTCTAGTATAGGTCCAGAAGTTTTATTTCTGTCCACCGAGGGAAAGTTCTGCTAGAGTACACTCTGGGTTGGAAAGTTCATTCTGGGGTTCTTCTTGTAGTTCTTAAATCCTGAGGATTTGATCCCCTTTTTTTGAAATCTCGAACCACTCTTTTGTCTCTAGTCTCCACGAGACTCTGCCCAATGTCCATATTGTTCATGACAATATGTTGCATTTCGAATAGTGTCTTCTAAGGTCTTTGGCTCATCGAATTCAATTCGGTTCTAGTATTCCTTGGGTAGCCTGCTGATGAAGCGTTGCGCCTTTGCCTTCTCTACTTTGATGTAGGGTACATATCTCAATAAGTCGAGGAATTTGTTGACATATTCCTCTATAGTGAGTTGTCCCAGTTTGAGTTCATAAAACTCTTTAGCCTTCTCGTTGAAATATCTTTCCGACAAATACTTCTTCTGGAAGTACTTTTCAAACTATTTCCAAGATAGGTCCTCCTCGTGGACCCCTTTCATATTCTTAAGGTCTTCCCACTAGATGGAATCCTTTCCGTTTAGATTGAAAGTGGCCACTCGGTCCTTCAATATCTCTGAAAATTCATGGACTCTGAAATATTTCTTCAGTCCGAGTAGCCAGGCCTCAGCTTCCTCTCCTTTCTTTATCTCACCGTCAAAGGAGGGAGGTTTGGCCTTTCTGAATTCCTCAAATTTATGACTCTTGGAATTCTTTTTCTTCTTTTGTTTTCTTCGAAAATAGGAAATGGTCCTACTGCTAGAAGAGCCTTATGAATCATCCGCTTCCTTCTCAGAGGAATCGTCTGGCACTGGTCTTTTACCTTTGGGGTGGACCTTTCTTGAGGTACTTCTCTCAGTATGGCCACTGATACGACCATTTTTCTTCATCTCGGGTTCATGCTGCATTTGTCGTTGTAGGTCAGATAAGTTCTGTAGTAAAAATGCATTAATTTCAGTTCAGTTTTCTTGGTCTTTCATCATTCGTTCATTGTCGGCCTTGCAGCTTTGCAATTCAACCATGAGACTCCTCACCATATCAGCTAGATCTGGAGGGGTTCCTATTGCTCTTCTTTAGTCGGACTCTTCATCTCTATTGCGGGAGCCTTCTCCCATATCTTGGGGAGTCACCATTCTCTGTGTCTGAAGATTCTCGCGGCTGATCGTCTGCTTGGGTGAAAAGACAGACATTGGTTATTAGTCAAGAGTTAGATACATTTTTATAACCTGCGCATAATTTCATACTTTCACATGTATACCCATATAACAGGGGTTTTTCATTTGGGTCTTAATCTTTATCTATCCAGCCATTTCAATTGCAAGAGGCTCTACCTACTTTAGTAGGTAGCCATCGTAACACTAAAACAGGACAACGAAGTTCATGTCCCAGATCACAATTTCATCCTGCAATCCTTCTTCTTAAGGGGAAAACGCAGATGACAATGTCTTCTTACGCAGCTCGTGCCTGAGCCCAAGCAGGCCAAGTGTTGTAACCATGCTCTGATACCACTTTGTCACATACCCACTACCTCAATCAAATTTTTCCATTCTTCTGCCGAATCAGAACCCCCAATTACCTATGGAGGCCTAGCGCAAGCTATCTCTTTCTCTCTCTTTCTGTTCCCATGTGATTGTGGGTCATGATCACAGTTCAATTAAATGCAATGTCTATTTGTATTTCGTGCCTCGGCACTACAGTAATGTCAAATTTTTCGACTCTGCAACCACCAAACCCCGACAGGGCTAGCGACCAGCCAATAGGGATGAATCCCTACAGGGTTAGCAAATGGCCAATAGGAACAAATACCAACAAGGCTAGAGAACAACCAATGAGAACAGGCCCCGTCGCATGGTTAAGTGGAGTACAAGTGGAAGAGGGGGAAGTGTGACACAGTAGTCGACAAGACAGGAGGGGGCCCCACTTCACACGCCACACTATTCTAGACCCCCCCCCCATTAAAGGAAGAATGGCAAGGGGGCTCTGAAATCCACTTGAGCACCGTTGATCATGATGAGTTAATCTCGACCGTTCGAGAGTTGCACGTCCAATTCTGGACCACCCCTCACCACTAAAGGCAGAATGACAAGGGGGCTCCGGAATGAAGCCTTGGCCATAGATCTGGACAGGTGGACTCTGGTTGTCCAGATCTACTCACTACTTACCTTAATGCACATTCACACCCCATCTTAAAGCTGACATCTCTTCCTCACATCGGACGGTCATTACAGACCCTGAGATTCCCTCAAGGAATCTCGTCCGTTCATCGGGACTTAGCCACCTGCTATCGTCTCGTCATTATGGGTCCAGATTTATCAAAGCGAAGGTCCGAGTTCTTGTCAACGGAACTCCCGAATCCCTGATCCCTGATGTCCCGAAACGGGTAATCTCTTGACACGTCACCTCTTGAAATTGGACGGTCCACAACTTCTGCAGGGTTTCTACCCAGGAAAGTCTCGATCCCTTGTTGCCAGGATTCCCGATCTCGTGATTTTCGATTTCCTAAAATGGGAGATCTCACGATGCATGGCCTCCGTCAATCAGATGACTCAGATCCGTCCTGGGGTTTTCACCATGGAAAATCCTGAACTCTTGTCAACAAGAATCCCGATTTCATGATTCCCGATTTCTCGAAATCGGACATCTTACGACACGTGGCCTCTGTTAATCAAACGGTCGAGATCTATCCCGAGGTTTTCACCATGGAAAATTCCGAACTCTTGTCAACAGGAATCCCGATTCCATGATTTATGATTTCCTGAAATGGGAGATCTTATGACACGTGGCCTCCGTCAATCGGACGGTCCAGATCTATCCCGGGGTTTTCACCATGGAAAATCCTAAACTCTTGTCAACAAGAATCCCGATTTTGCGATTCTCGATTTCCCAAAATGGGAGATCTTACGACACGTGGCCTCCATCAATCGGAAGGTCCAGATCTATCCCGGGGTTTCCACAATAGAAAGTCCTAACTCACTAGGGTTTTAACACTCGAGTATCTCCTGACAGATCCAATGGCTGTCGGGATTTTTGGACGAGATCTGATATCTCAGACAGATTCCTACTTGTGGTCTCTACCACGACTTCCTAATCATGGAAATATCCACGGTCCAGATACTCTCATGGACCTTGGGGATCTACGGTCCCGATCTCTTCGGTATTCATGAAGTCACAGAGAAACTAAGTAGTAGGGAATTTAACACCCTACTTCCTCCTACCAATCTAACGATCGTGTGTGATTGTAGATTTCTCGACGGGATCTTGTCTGTCTATCAACACCTATCAAGGTTGAGGTACTTATCCTTCCAGTTTCTTCTTCTTATCTGTCGGTTGTGAGTGACCACAGACTTCCCAACGGGATCTCGTCCATCGCTTCGATACCTATTAGGGATTTCTTAGGGCCTTGCGCCCTCACATCCTCCTTCCAAGTTCTTGATGGGCTTTTTGAGAAGGGTATCTCTATGGGAAGGTTTACCCAGGGTACTATCTGAAGTAGATCAGGGTATCTCTCTCCCGAGAGTCAGACGTGAAGTCTGAATTAGATCAGTATGCATGTAATTAACGATTCATGAGGACATAAGCCATACGTAGTCTTCCCATACAAATATACAACTACTAGTACTGATAAAAACACCATATATACATTCTTATAATGAAATCATTCACAATTTCATAGCTTATGAGAATAATTATCAGAATACATATATTTCAAGATGCCAAAGTCAAAACACTTATCATAAATAACACCAGGGGTTATGCAACTGCTGAGAGGGGTGCTCGTTTCCACCCAAACGTAGGCTCAATGACTCCCAGCAGATTTACCACTAGCCACCCCCGAGCTGAGACCACGATGTTGTGAGACTGCGTCTCCATCTGCCAGTGACTAGGAGTGAAGGTTACTCTCCTTCCTCTCTGTTATCACTCACTCTGCATATCACCAGAGTTATCCCCTCACGTCTGCCCCCAATCGATTCTACCCTATGCCTTATCCTCTTGCGAGGTTTCATGTGGCATGATTTTCCTCGCACTGGCCAGTCATGACAGCTCTACGGATGGGTGGTTCACCTCCCCATCCCTCATTAATTCTTGAGGAGCCATCTACCTACCAATCTGCAAGACTTTTAATTCGGGGCTAGCGAGTCGCTTTTGGTTCTCCAGGCCAGTGAAGTCCAAATATGGTATTTAATTCTTGGTGGAAGTTAACGCCACCTTTCCAGGTGCCTTCCACCGCCATCGTGGTCTCTTTTCTTACACATCCCCTCTCAGCAGCCCTGCAATATAAATTCATAATGTTATTCACATTTATTGACCTTTTCCATAAGGTCCATTCACATCACATATTCACATTCATGAGTTTGCCACAGTTCTGGCCAGTCCAGTTATTTTTTACAAACTGGGGGAACAGGGTATTACAGAAAGTAGAAAAGGGGAGGGAAATTTTCGAAAGCAAGAAGTCTGGAAAAAGACCCATTGTTCCCAAATCATCGTTTTCTAGTCCAATATTTTATCCACCTACTCATTTTGTGTGTTTGATTTACTATCACTATTGGTATACCTTTTCCAAGATTGTACTTCAGCTTCCTCTGCTGTGGCATATAAGATTTCATCCTCCTGTCTAACTAATCTGTTTCTTTCAATGTAGAAATGCATAAAATACAATGGACATGAAGGTAAGTTGGTATGTAGAAAGACATGTAAAAAAATAAATACACTTTTATTTATTTCAATGTAGCAGTACAAAAAATATAGTTGACATCAAGATAAGTTATTATGTAGGAAAATATGTAGTATTTACATATAATAAATTAGGTGCAGAGAAGTATAATAAATATAGAGACAATAAATGAAATACAAAACAATGGAATATGAAATAAGAGTAGAAGAATGCACCTTTGTACCTCTTCTTCTACATTAGTGGTTAAGAGTCCTTCTTCTTCTCCATTTATTCTGTTTGTTTCGATGTGGGAACACACAAAATACAATGAGCATGAATGTAAGTTGGTATGTAAGGGAAAACAAGTAATATGTACATACAATAAATGAGAATCAAAGGAATAAAATAAACGATAGAGTTATAAGCATGAAACTTTGTTTTTCCTGATCAGTGGTTGTGGTTATATATAATTTTTCCTATCAAAAATACATTACAAGCCATAAAATATTAAGAAGTTGGATCATCCTAGCTGAATGATTTGGTTTTGTACAACAAAGTGTCCAAATATGCTTTGAGACATGGAAATATGGTTTTGTAATATGTTTGATATATATTTGATAATTCAAGTACAAGAAAAATGGTATCATAGTTGGACTAGTATGTGTATAAGATAAAGAGGGTGTATTGTGATATGGGCACCTTTGACCATAAATGGTCAATAAGTGTGTTTTGCACATGCTTCATCTTAACCAAAAGAAAGCAGAGATTGTAATTACACATGTAGTTTTCCAATTCTTTTCTTATGGAACTATTTTGCAGCATGTCAACATTGAAGTCTCCTAAAATGATAATGGTTTCATTCATATGTAAATTGTGTAATACATTTGAAAAAAAAATCATTATGTTGTAAATGTTGCACGTGGAGCGACATAAAGATTGAATATTTCAATTTGCAATCCACAGAAAATTATTGTTGCTAGCACCATCTCAACATCTTTTTCTTCTACAAGAATATTTTTCAAAGGCATGTAGGTACTCATTCCCGAGAAAGGTGGGAATATCATCGAGGGCATGGTGGGAAGGATAAATAATCTCCTTATTCAATTGAGGTGTTATATCTCCACATAGTCACATAAGTTAAATGACCGAGATTTGTAATGCTAGAGAAAATGACAGCCAAAGTTGTGCACACAAAATTGACATACATATGGTTCAAAGTTTGCAGAAAAATTGGAGCAAAATTTAAGAGAAGGGAAATATCTGCCAACCTCTACGGAAAGTTTGTAGCATAGGAGTGATGAATAAATACCTAAACATTCTTATTTGAAAACTGTAAATAGTAAACAATAAAGAATGAATATTAATGAAACGATGATATTGAAACTTACTCGCCAACGATGAATGACATAATCGCAGGTCCAATTGCAAGTGCAGGATTCTGCAATGTGCAAAAAAAGTTCCTAGAACTACCGAGGATTTGCATTCTAGGTCTTGAAATTTTTTTATTTATAACTTACTGAAATATGTAACCGACAAAGATGGATAATGTCTAGCAATGGTGTGCAATTTTGTTGCAGCTTAGTTACCGTTGTATCATACTTATCCCTTCTACAACTACATGCAGTTTTCTTCTACAAGAACATCCTACAAAGGAAACAAGCTTGACATCGTCTTTTTCATGTGAAAGACACGGGTTCGATTCCCATACGGGATAGATAGGTACTCATTCCCAGGAAAGCTCGAAATATCATCGAGGGCAAGGTGCGAAGGCTAAAGAATTTCCTTATTCAATTGAGGCTCTAGATTTCCACTTCGTCAGATACGACAAAGGACTAGGATTTGCAATGCTAGAAAAAATTATATTGAAAGTTGTGCAGATGACATTAGAATGCACATGGTGCAGAGCCTGGGGAAAAAGTTGGAGGAAAATTTAAGAGTGAGAGAAAAAGATATGCCAACCTCTATGGAAAGTCTAGAGGATAAGAATTATGAATAAATACTTAAAAATTCTTACTTGCAAACGGAAAATAGTAAACAGTAAACAATGAATACAAATGAAACTATGGTGTTGAAACTTACTTGTCAATGATGAACGATAGAATCACAGGCCCAATTGTTGGTACAGGACTTGAACCCTTCAAAGTGTAGAAAGTATCTCCAACTGTTGGTGCAGGACCCCAACCTTGAAAAGTTGAAGCAAACAAAATCAAGAAACAAGCAACAAACTATTGAACAAGCAAACACAGGTCCAACTACAGGTGCATGATGTCAACCCTTCAAAATTGAACCAAACAACAAGAAGCAACAACCAATGAACCAACGAACTAGTGAACAAGAAACAACCAATGAACTAGTAAAGAATATATATGTCTTCAATGATGACTAAATTGCATTCCAAGCATAGAAGAAATATGAAACATATGATCACCATGCGAGTGGAAATACTTAATCATTCTTGCTTGCAAACTGTAAACAATAAAAAAAAAACAACGAATATGAATGGAACTATGGTATTGAAACTTACTCGTCAATGATGTATGACAGAATCACAGGTCCAGTTGTGGGTGCAGGACCTGAACCCTAAAAAGTGAAAAAACAACTCCAACTTCCGGTGCAAGACTACAACCTTGAAAAGTTGAAGAAAAATAAAGAAAGCAATAAGAAAAATACCAGTGAGAAAGCACCAACAAGTCCAAGTGTAGGTACAAGGTTTCAACTTTGCAAATTTGAACCCAACAACAACAAACGTCAATTGATGAACCAATGAACCAATGAATAAGAAACAACCAGAGAATCAGTAAAGAATATATGTATCTTCAATGATGACTAAATTTCATTCCAAGCGTAGAAGAAATATGAAACATATAATGGCTATGCGAGTGGTGGTGGACAACAATATTGTCCAAATTTACTGCAACATTGTATGGAACAATTCGAGGAAAAATGTATTGTGACAGGCCTATTTAAGTAAACATTTAAGGTTGCCAGTGTTGTTTAAGGGCCTCACGCTATGTAAAAATTTAAGCTATCAGGCCTATTGAAGTACCTCAAAAAGAGTGTCAATGCTCAAAACTTTCGGTATGTAAACATTTGAATAAAAATAGAAATAATAAAAAATTATAAAATGAGCGTCGGTGCTCAACACTTTCAGTATGTAAACATTTCAAGAAAAATAAAAAGATAAAAAAATAGCATCAATGCTCAAAAATTTGGATATCTAAACATTTAAAACATTGGGAATAGCCAAGGTGGCAATAAGACTTCGAATCCATTCTCTAATGAAACGATGACATATAATTTTTCTTTATTATATAAAAAATAATGTTTTTAGTTATCTAGTTGGAACAATAAAGATTATGCAAAAATTTATAATCAAAGGACATATTAATATGAAGTCAACTAATTATCGATCTACCTCTACACTTTCGGCAGGGACTAATAATATTATATTATCATGTTTGAAAAATATCCATATATCTATCCATGAAATTAGATAAATATGAATTATTTTTTAAGTAACTTTTAACAATAACTAAGGTTATTGCCTATAATGATAGCAATCGCAAGTACCAATACAATAAAGCCATTTTTCAATCAAATTGCCTCTGTGTAGGTTTTTCTTTTTACCAAATCTGAAATCAAATATATAATTTGATCAATTTAGAAAAATCCAAACATGATTTTTCATAAGTTTAAAAAAATCTAAACATGATTTTTCATAAATTAAAAAAAATAAACCGATTAATCAAAGTACATATTTTTTTATTTCCCTAATTACAATCAAACAAATACAAAAATGTGTTATTTAATTATTTGATAGACAACGTTGCACTTCATTGGGTCAAAATAAAAGCTTTGCACCATTAACACAAAATTCCACTAAATGGTCAATTCTTGACTCTTATTCCATAGCTTCTGCTAAATGATCGGTTCTTGCCTCTTACTCCATAACTTCTGCTAAATTATTGGTTCTTGCCTTGTACTCCATAACTAGCCATAAAAAATTCTTGGGCTTGCATATCATGGCATCCGCCTTGTCACTAATGAAGCTGCATCTGAAACTATTAAAATATCAAAAAAGCATTTATTTCATAAATACCAGACTATAATTTTATCGTTGTTTATATTTGGAAGAGTGTAATGTCCCCACTTTGGGACATCATCACAGTGCAGAGGGTTATGATGACTAGAGTAGCCAGATGGAGGTTATAGCGAGTACAGGGGTTATTGAGAGGAATTGTGGGGTCCATCATGCATTGCTCATCATATTCCATCATTATGAGCCATTCTGCATAGGTTGGCTTTGGTTCCATTGCATTCTGACGATTTCCATGATTTGACTATTTTGAGCTATAAGTCAATGAAATTCATTGAAGAGGTCATTTTGGACACATTACTTGGAGGAACCTATCAGTGTAATAGCTCATTGGAATCGGGAGGAGCAACACTACAGGATGGGATGGCTAGAAGTGACTTTCAGTGGCCAAGGAAGCCACAAGGAGAGATAAGGAGATTTTCAAAGGTAAAAAGGTTAATTAATTAATTAAAGTGATTTAATTAATTAATTAAATATTAATAAAATGAAAGTCACTTTGGAGGGACAAGGTGAGCCAAAAGTATAAAGGAAAGGCAAGGGCCTCTTCTCATTAATTCATGTATGTTTATCTTTTGATTTCTGGCTTCCAGCTAGTGAGCCCAACATTGGGGGTTTTGAGGGTTTTGACTTAACAAACCTGAGAGCACGATTCGGTGGTGAAAGATTCCACCTAGCTTGTCCCAAGCTTGGTCTCGGAGATGCAATACTATCCCACACCATTCTATCTCATTACACATTAGGGCAAGAGGGTTCTACACAACCATAGGCACAGGAAGAGAAGGAGGGCACACCATTGGGGGTTTCCAACAAGGTGGGCGCACCATCTTTGGAGAGAGGTTCATTGTAGGAGATTGGCAGGGCCTTTGAGGATTATATCACTTGGGTTTTCATTAAGATCCTTAGACATCAGATCTAGTGCTTTCTGAGAGAGATTTATGGCTCAGATTGTTACTTGAGCAGTGGGACGAATTGAAGAGAAGGAGGGCGTTTTTGAGATTTAGATCTAGTCAGTTTTGAGGGGTTACACTTCATATCTGACCCTGAGACTTCACCTAGTGACTTGCAATGTCCCAATCTATATTTCTAGAGAGTTTCAGAGCATTTGGAGGCCTCCTTCAGCAGGGTTGAATTATCTAGGGCTTCGGTCATCCAGTGGGGCGCACCATTCAGTGGGGGATTTTAGATCTACAGAGACTGAGAGGGATCTTGGAGATTCGGGCACCTGGGTTATTCTTACCATCACTTTATCTATCAATTGGCATATTTCTTAGGGTGATTAGACACTTTTGGCAGCAGGGCCGAGTCATTGAGGGTTTCAGCCTTCTATTGGAGCGTGGCATTGTTCAGCTGGAGAGTTTGGCATTCAGATCTGCTTGTATTGATCTTCATTTCTTATTTATCCTTTGGAGGCATTATTTTGTATTAGCGGGAGCATCCTGTAGCAGCTCATATCTATTGTCTATCTTCTTGGCCATCTATTGAGCATTCCATATCAACATCCTCATTGTAGTAGGTTTCTCTATTTTATGAATAAAGAAGATTTGAGATGTTTTGGCTTGTATACCTTATTGCATATGGTTGAGGTATGTTCCATGGTTATCTCTTTCTGTTATTTGCTGCATACACACATATAAACACATTTAAACAAATAGATCAACAAACTGTTTGACAAAATACCACAACCAGAAAAAGTTTTAAAGACACCAAAATAGTGATGATCCTTTCATAATGTCTTGGGATCATTACAGTGGTATCATAGCTTAGATTCCTGCCAGCCAGTGGGAATTATCACATGTATGTAGAGCCATAGAGGGGTCTTCCATAAGAAGAGATGAATATTATGGATTTTTCTAGAGAGATTGTATGTCGTAGATGGGAATATTTCTACGACCTTAGTGAGGAAACTAGGGCTCAAGTAACATTCCAATAGTATTTATCCATGAAAAATCCTGGGTGGAGCATAGATGAGATTACATTCTGGGTCAATAAGGAAATGGAATACATGGCATGGGAGGAAGCACGGAGAAACCCCACGCCCATTAGGAGCACACAACTTTTCTACAGTTGTAAGGTGCCTTGGGAACCAGATCATAGGTGTATGGGTAAGGGTAAGAAGCATATCATTGAGGTACACTATGATCGTGATGATGAGGATTCAGAGCAGTCAGATGATGACAGTGACTCTGGCACAGAGGCTGGTGATGGTGACTCTACTTCAGAGGATAGTGATGATGACTCTTGCATAGAGGCTAGTGATGCTTGCACGCTTGAGGAGGATGATGACCCTTGTGTAGTGGATAGACAGTTCGATGGATAGGTTGATAGAACTAGTGTCTCAGCAGACATATCACATACCATTGATGACCTTACACCTCAGTAGAGTGGTGACACTAGTGAGGAGTCACATGTGTTATCACCTAGAGATGATGAGATTCCTATGAGGGCCATGACACATCTGTCACCTGTTCAGACACCCATGATAGCCACGTCACATGAGGAGATCAGTGGCATGTTAGGTATGATGGATGAGCCTAGTATGAGGGATACACACCATGGACAGGTAGATCCATAGATCTAGGAGGATGTATAGGACATACATGCAGTTGACCCCACACATACAGGTCAGTCAGAGGAGATGGAGTCATAGCTATCGGAGACTCCAGTGGTTGAGAAGATGGCAGAGGTTGACAGGTGGATGGAGCACTTACTTCTAGGATCAGATTGCATGGATGACGATGCACTCTTTGGAAGTCAGGATGACGATAGCACGTGTCTGGATACAACTATATGGGATGCAGGCGCAAATGATAGTAGTAGATTGAGTGCACAGGAGGATACAACTACTCATGCAGGATACAGTGTGAGTCAGGGGGAGATGGCATCTAGTGATGGGATGTAGTGGCACAATAGACAGCAGGCAGTTCATCACTTTATCTTCTGCAGAGAGTGTTTTTAGTGATGGCACTAGCAGTGAGAGGCATGAGGGGGTACCCCAACATGACTATGATCAGGAGTCACACCACTTAGCAGCACAGTTGGGAGTTAGTGAGGCTCTGATCATGGTAGCCACTAGATGTATTAATGACATGCGTGCAGTGATGGCAGATTACTGTGGGAGAGCAATAGTGGCACAGGGTAGCTCAGATGGAGGATTTTCCATGGATGATTTTCATACTCTCAGGGAGAGCATATCTGTGATGAGGACTGACTACCAGTAGTTGTTGACAGACATGGATTATCTACTGAGGGTTAGTGAGATGTATCATGAGGCTCTGAGAGAGAAGGAGTTGGAGGTAGACCGACTCACTCAGGAGTTGGAGAGCACTAGAGGATTCTTGAGAGGCACATAGACAACCCTTCAAGAGTCAGAGTCTAGATCAGATGTCCTTCTTGAGGATATCCGTCATAGATCCACTTCATCTATCCTGGTGGAAACTCTGATATATCCTTCGGTCACATGGCTAGAGGATGTTGGTGGTCTAGTAGAGGACCAATAATTGATGGAGGACACTTCCATTTCTATTCCGAGAGAGGGTGACCTTCCGATAGAGGTTGATCCAGTATTATGCCCATGATCTATGCTGCATCATGAGTCTACAAGAGACGACATGAGTATGTCGGAGCATACAGTGATGAGGGATATTTCACAAAGTCATGCCGAGATGTATGGTGGCATTCAGAGGGGTATAGTGCCTTGCAGGGAGGAGACACACCTAGGGGAGCATGCAGGTGCCACTCCTTTGTAGCAACATATGGTCAAGAGATCTCACCTTCACCATTTCAACAACTGCTTGGGTGATGGGAGATGGAGAGTGGTTTACCAGCAGTTGGAGGAGTTTCTTCCGATTGTACCTGATGATTGGGGTTTAGTGATGACTACAGGCGAGCGGTTATCATAAATACTGATGGACGAGTTTCTGGTCAAATCCTTGGGATTGACCAAAGCATGTGACACCTTCCAGTCCTACAGTCAGCTGCAGATGTTTCTATTAGCCTGTCCTGGCACTTTTATCATAAACAATAGCATGAGGAGGGATAGGCCATGGTTGAGGGCATGGAGAGTGAGTAGGCCGAGACTACATGACATGAGTACTTTTACGGCTTATAGCGGGTCAGAGGTGGACCGTGTTAGGTAGACAGTTGAGACTTGGTGTGTGACGGTGAGCATCATAGACGAGGTGATGACATATGAGCGCACAGGGCTTCAGACAACGATCAGTCCAGCACAGGAGCAGCTAGCAGAGACTAGAAGTGATGAACTTCCAACTTTACCATGGGATCCAGGTGTTCATTTGGCTAGTAGGATGTCTAACTACATGGTGACCCAGGGTGCACCAGAGATCCACACACTCCACCTTGGTTTGGTTTGGAGTGGGTCTACAGGTACTTGTCTTATGGGGGGAGACATTTTCTTCCACTTGATCATCATGATAAGGCATGTAGATGTTTGGACAGGTACTTCTTCTACATAGGTATCTTCATTGATACAGTTTCTGGGCAACAGGTCCAATGGTCACAGGTATTTTAGCAGGAGGACCTAGGAGAGGAGGGTTCAAATTGTATGGAGGGGGCAGACAGTCATGGTCGTAGTAGTGCAGTGTCAGCATGAGGATATTCGACAGAGGTTAGCATGGGACCCAAGGATTGCAGGATTGAGTAGTTCATTGACCAACAGGGGAGAGTGGACCATTGCAGGGAAAAGTTATTTTAACTTTCCATTTAGCTTCAGTGTTGAGGGGAGCACAACACTTGAGGGTGTATCACGGAGGTTTTGCAGTACCTCATTATGGCATCATCATGTGCATTTAATGGAGGCCGTGTGGATATTGATAGAGATTTGGAGGATGGAATCGTTACAAGATGAGGCCATGTGTCATGTGTAGGAGGTTCATAGGGGTGATATTTTTTAGGACTATGCTTCACAGAGTATTGTAGTTCACTTCCTGATATGGGATCCACGGGGTGGAGTATACTATTGTTCGTCTTTTGATGGGTTCTACTGTGTACCCCACAGGTGGACATGGGATCCTGGTATTTTACTTGGAGGGATTTGGGTATTGCTTGAGGACAAGCAATTTTCTAGCAGGGAGGACTGTAATGTCCCCACTTTGGGACATCATCACAGTGCAGAGGGTTATGATGACTAGAGTATCCAGATGGAGGTTATAGCGAGTACAGGGGTTATTGAGAGGTATTGTGGGGTCTAGCATGCATTTCTCATCATATTCCATCATTATGAGCCATTCCGCATAGGTTGGCTTTGGTTCTGTTGCATTCTACAATTTCCATGATTTTGACTATTTTGAGCTATAAGTCAATGAAATTTACTGAAGAGGTCATTTTGGACACATTACTTGGAGGAACCTCTCAGTGTAATAGCTCATTGGAATCAGGAGGAGCAACACTATAGGATGGGATGGATAGAAGTGACTTTCAGTGGCTAGGGAAGCCACAAGGAGAGATAAAGAGATTTTCAAAGGTAAAAAGGTTAATTAATTAATTAAAGTGATTTAATTAATTAATTAAATATTAATAAAATGAAAGTCACTTTGGAGGGACAAGGTGAGTCAAAAGTATAAAGGAAAGGCAAGGGCCTCTTCTCATTCATTCATGTATGTTTATCTTTTGATTTCTGGCTTCCAGCTAGTGAGCCCAACATTGGGGGTTTTGAGGGTTTTGACTTAACAAACCCTAAAGGACGATTCGGTGGTGAAAGATTTCACCTAGTTTGTCCCAATATTGGTCCCAGAGATGAAATACTCTGCCACACCATTCTATCTCGGTTCTACATCAGTGCAGGAGGGTTCTACATAGCCACAGGCACAGGAAGAGAAGGAGGGCACACCATTGGGGGTTTCCAGGAAGGGGGGCGCACCATCTTTGGAGAGAGGTTTGTTGTAGGAGATTGGCAGGGTCTTTGAGGATTCTATCACTTGGGTTTTCATTACAGGGCCTTGGACATCAAATCTAGTGCTTTCTGAGAGAGATTTATGGCTCATATTATTTCTTGAGCAGTGGGACGAATTGAAGAGAAGGAGGGCGTTTTTGAGATTTAGATCTAGTCAGTTTGGAGGGGTTACACTTTAGAGCTGACCCTGAGACTTCACCTAGTGACCTGCAGTGTCCCGATCTATATTTCTGGAGAGTTTCAGAGCATTTGGAGGCCTCCTTCAGCAGGGCCGAATTATCTAGGGCTTCGGTCATCCAATGGGGCGCACCATTCAGTGGGGGATTTTAGATCTACAGAGATTGAGAGGGATCTTGGAGATTCGGGCACCTGGGTTATTCTTACCATCACCTGATCTATCAATTGACATATTTCTTAGGGTGATTGGACACTTTTGGCAGCAGGGTCGAGTTATTGAGGGTTTCAGCCTTCTATTGGAGCGTGGCATTCTTCAACTGGAGAGTATGGCATTCAGATCTGCTTGTATTGATCTTCATTTCTTATTTAGCCTTTGGAGGCATTATTTTGTATTAGTGGGAGAATTCTGTAGCAGCTCATATCTATTGTCTATCTTCTTGGCCATCTGTTGAACATTCCAGATCGGCATCCTCATTGTAGCAGGTTTCTCTATTTTATGAATAAAGAAGATTTGAGATGTTTTGGCTTGTCTACCTTATTGCATATGGTTGAGGTATGTTCCATGGTTATCTCTTTCTATTATTTGCTGCATACACACATATAAACACATCTAAACAAATAGATCAACAAACTGTTTGACAAAATACCACAACCAGAAAAAGTTTTAAAGACACCAAAACAGTGATGATCCTTGCATAATGGCTTGGGATCATTACAAAGAGGTATACCCTTTGATCAGTTCAAAGTTTCATTTCTTAGAGTAACATCAAATCTCATCTCTCCCCCAAACAATGGATAAGATATTTAGGGCTGCAGAACTATCCTAATAGAAATTAAGCTCAAAGAATTTTTACAATTTTGACACAAAAATATTTTGTGCAAAACATAGGTTGCATAAAAACTTCAGGAAAAGGTCAAGTTACCTGGAAACGTTTTGCAACTCTATCACAAAAAATATTTTTCCTTATAATGTAAATACACTCAAACATTTCATAAAAAAACGTTGGATAACTTTGAAAACACCAAAACGACATCTTTTAAATAATCAATACATCATTGAAAGAATAGCCTAGAAGGCTATATCTCAGAAAAACTGAATGCACAAAGTAATAGCATCAAAACCCAATTGAGCCAAAAACCCATTACCATCAAAAGGCATTTCGACTCACACAATCAATACGATTGATGGTATATTAAGAAACCTCAAACACCAAGGACGACAGAGACTCACGCTCTAAAATAAATGAAAAATGAGAATTATTATGGGTATCTATTATTTTACATGTCTAAATTAGAACAATACATGCATTGAACCGTTACCCAAAATCAAAATATGGAAAACAATCTGTAAACCAAAAGCAGGAGCGTGTAATATGAAATGAGTCCAGTGAAAAGAAATGAACCATTAAAACCATGATGGACCCGTAACGAGATGGTTAATAAATAAGTGGTTCAGTCCAAAGAAATTGAACCATTCGTATCATGATGGACCCGTAAGTAGAGGGTTAACAATTACCTCTTCATTGAGTGGTCAAATTGACTTCAGCGCAACAATTCGGTAGTTAAACCAGACTTGGTATTGGAAACCAACAACAAATGTTTGTCTTTAGCACTCATCTTCAAGTAGTACCCTTGGCAAAAATGTGAAGGTATGCAAGATAAAAGTTTTTAGTGAAATGCAAATGGACAAACTCACAGGTAGAACTTAATTGTCTGCTTGAAACAAGTTATGTTTATAGAGGAAATTTAGTTCAACATATTCTTAAACTTGTGGATTTAAATCTAAAATTGTTATAATAGTAATACTTTATCAAATATAATTGGAATTCTCTAACAAATTGACACTTAATTGATACCTATTCATTTCTAGTTCTAACATTCCCTTTTAATTGAGAAATGTATTTTCTACAACACTTAACTTGTTTGTACAAATATCAAATTTCTCCTTTCAAATTTTGTCTTTCCAAAAGGATTTATAAAGTTATCAGAGAAACACCTAGCCATCGGAGCAAAGCCACACTGCACTTTTATTAAATAAAATGAGAAGTACATTATACAGGATGACATTCGATTTAGACAATTGAAACCATTAGACGGTTGGAACCATTATTTGGTTTAGAGGAGTCTCCATTATTAACTAATCTCCATTATTTATAAGTCTTCCCTTTAATGGAGAAAGGATTGACATCCACACCTAACATCTCCATAAACAGTTCAAATTCTATCTTCCCAAGAGGCTTAGTAAAAATATCAACAACATTTTCACTAGTATTACAATACATTAAAGAAATGTCATTAGACTTCATCTTTTCTCGAACAAAATGAAACTGAGTATCAACATGATTTGTCCTTGAATGGTAAACTCGATTATTTTCCAATTTAATTGAGCTCTGGTTATCACATTTGATTATCGTAGCTTTCCTTTGTTCTTCTTCAACATATTGAAGTAGTGTTCTCAACAAAATAACGTCAATGTTTGTTGCACAAAATGATTTAAATTCTTCCTCAGTGGATGACAAAGATACAATAGGCTTCTTCTTATTGCTCCATGAAATAATCCTGGATCCAATGCCAAAGGAATAATCTATAGTAGATCTATGATCATCCGGATTACTAGGCCAGTCTTAATCTGAGTAACCTGTCAGCTCAACATCAAATGAATCAGTATATTTAATACCATAATCAACTGTGCCTCTGAGATACTTGATTACCCCTTTCGTTGCATTCCAATGGTTTTCTAGAGGCTTTTCCATAAACTGACTTAACACACTAACATAATATGCTATGTGAGGTCTGGTTGTAGTGAGATAGTTCAATATTCCCACCATTTGTCTATACATTGTACCATTTACCTCCTTCAAACCATCATCACATAACATTTCATGTTCTACTGCATTGGAACATAAGAAACTTTACACTGATCTATTTTAAACTTCTTAAGTACTTATCTGACATATTTACCTTGAGACACAAAGGTTTGACCAACATTTCTCGAAACTTCAAGACCTAGGAAGTAATGTAACTCACCAAGATATTTCATTTCAAATACCTGTGGCATCTGCTTCTTAATTCCACTAATCAATTTTTTCAAATTTCCTGTAATAATTAAATCATCAACATATAAGGAAATCAATACAACATGCATTTTTTCATCAAACTTGGTATACAAATTTGGATCACTTTTTCTCCTCATAAAACCTTACTGAAGAAAGAAGGAATCTATCTTCTCATACCATGACCTAGGTGCTTGTTTCAACCCATACAATGATTTCTTTAATTTACACTCTAAATGTTTCTAACCACTTTTCAAAAACCACTATGGTTTAGTAAGGTAAACCTCGTCCTTTAAATCACCATTCAGAAAAACATATTTTACATCTAATTGGTGAAGCTTCCAATGATACTTTATATCTAATGAAATCAACAATCTTATAGTATTTAATTTAGCTACAGGTGTAAATGTTTCTTCATAATCAATTCCCTCCTTCTGTGAATACCCTTTTTCCACCAATCTAGATTTATATTTATCTATACTAAAATCTTCTTTGAATTTAGTTTTTTGTATCCATTTACATCCTATGGGATTTTTATCTTTAGGCAATTCAGTCAATTCCCAAGTTTTTTTTTTCATTATAGAGTCAATTTCTTCCTCCATTTCTTTTGTCCACTCTTCATGTTCATTAGATTCATTAAAACTCATGGGTTCTATGACATTTGAAATACTACTCGTTAGGGCATAATCTTTATATTTTTCAGGTGGACAAACCTTTCGTGAATATCTTCTCAATTGGATGGTGACTTCTTCTCTGTTTTGTGAAGATTCTTCTTCACTGTTGGATGTATCCATGTCACTGACTTCATGATTCTCTTATTTGACCTCTTCATCTTCAATAAGTACATGCCATCCTTCATGATTGATGTCTTTATTATTTCCTTCTGTCTTCTCATGGAAAATTACATATCTACTCGCAAACAATTTGTGAGTAGATGGATCAAACAATTCATATGCTTTAAATTTTGAACAGTACCCTATAAAAATACATTTGATAGATTTATCATCAAGCTTCTTCTTGTTCTCCTTTGGAGTATGTGCAAAATCTTTACACCAAAATATTCTCAAATTCTTAACTCCTGGTTTAGAATCATACAAGGCTTTGAAAGGAGTTTTATGATCAAGACACCTTGTTGGAATTCTATTATTTAAATAAATAGCAGTGCTAATGGCCTCAACCCAAAAAGAATTTGAGAGATTCTTACCTTTCATCATACTTCGTGCACAATCCACCATAGTTTTTTTTTTCTTTCTGCAACTCTGTTTTGCTGTGGAGTGTGGGGTACTGTAAATTGTTGTACTATTCCATGATCTTTACAATAATTGATGAAGTTCCCTAATATGTACTCTCCCCCTTGATATGAGAAGAGGATTTTGATGGAATTTTTTGTTTTCTTTTCCACCATGTTTTTAAATTCCTTGAAGTATTAAAAAACATCACTATTTTTCCTAAGGAAATAAAGCCATGTGTATCTTGTGCAGTCATCAATAAATAGAAAAAAATAATAAGCACCACCTAAGGACCTTGTTTTCATTGGTCCACAAACATCAGTATGTATAAGTTCTAATACATATTTTTTTGTCTTATCAGAATTAGAGGGGAATTCATCTCTTTCATCTTTCCTAATGCACAACCTTCACAAGAAACATACTCATTCTTCAACATAGGGAGTCCTTCAATCATACTTTATTTTTTTAATAACAACAAATAATGATAATTGATGTGACCATACCTTTGGTGCCAAATATTTTCTGTAGGCATAGTTGCATAAGTCAATGCTTGATGATTATTGTTGGTGACATCGAGTTTGTACAGAACTCCAACTCTGACTCCTCAGGCAACAATTCTATAATGATCCTACAAGTCCTTCACTATACAATGTGTCTTGAAGAATTTTACCTTCAAATTCTGATCTGTAATTGTGGACACAAAAATCAAGTTTTTCTTTATCCCAGGAACATACACAACATTACGAATGTGTTTGATGATACCATTTGGAAGTGTTACTCGAATATCTTCATATCCCTTGATTTGATAGGAACAATCATCTCCATGATAAATATCGACATCATTATGTGTTTCTTTAAATTTTATATACCAATTATTGTTACATGTCATGTGAATTGAAGCTCTAGAATCAACAAACCATGCTTCAACATCATCAGTTTTAGCAGACAATGCAACATTAGACACAAACAATCTGAGATATTTTGAATCAAAATTCGAGTATTCTTCTGCAAAGTGTCTTGAATGTTTTCTATTTTTATGCCTAACCTCTTCATTTTTCTTCTTATAACATTCTTTGGCAAGATGCCCAGTCCTATGCTCCCGGGGGGGAACTCAATTGGCAAGTGTCGTCTGGATTCGCATATGCACCAGTATGGATTTGCCTCTATTCCCTAACCGAGGACTTCTAGTTAGAGGAAATTTTACTAGGCATAGGCAATACCCTGGGAAAATATCCAAATCTTTCGAAACTACCAAACAAATAAAATACACCTCTTATGCAAGGATATGTGTCTATATCAACATATCCAAAGCTCTACCAGGCACAGTTACATTATAATACCAAGATGAGGAATGGGACCAAACCATAGAATATGAACACATCACTTTGAAATGTCAGAAATGCCATGAACACGAACACCTTTTCAGAGATTTCCCTCTCAANCCCAAAGAGGGAAGCTGAATAGAAACCAAAGGAAGGATTTACCCAGGTTCAAAATCAAAGGAGAGAAGTGCATAAGAAGCCCACAACCAAAATGGAAAAAAGAACCCAAATAATAATTCATTAGAAGCCCTTAACCGCCTCCCAAAAGAAGAAGAGGTGGAAAACCCCCACAAGACCATGGGGAAAGAGCCCAGGAAGCACAAGGAAGATCAGTCGTCACAAGATTATCACACCCCAAAAAATTAAGTAGATCCACCGACTCACCCAGTCTTAGGGAAAGAACTAGAAAGAGAGGAAGACACAGTCATGGAAATGGATGAGCAAGATCTAGCATAAATCGACCTAGACAGGTTAGAGGAAGCACTCAACAAGAAGGATCTCCAAACCTTACCAGAGGACCAACTCAAGAAAGTTCAAAAAGTATTTCTGGACTCATCAACAGGTGCTACATATAGGTTGGGGATCAACACAGACCCAAACCAAGATCCAAGAAAACACCCAAAAGAAAACAAGTTAACAAAGGGGCATAAAATCAACTCATTAGTTAATAAAGGAGGTGGGAAATTATATGATCTACTTGGGACAGATTCACAAGCTCTCAGAGAGCTCCTTTTCCCACCCATCAAATTCTTAACTATGAAGATCCTCACTTGGAATATCAGAGGCCTAAATGGAAGATACAAAGGATTCTTTGAAACTACATCAAAATGGAATACCCTGATATATTCATGATACAAGAAACAAAATGTGCAGGGAAAACTATAGAAGATATCATCAAAACATGTCGGGGCAACTACGAATCGTATCAAACGGACTCAAA
The DNA here is from genome assembly GCA_009831015.1 of Picea engelmannii. Taxonomy (NCBI): domain Eukaryota; kingdom Viridiplantae; phylum Streptophyta; class Pinopsida; order Pinales; family Pinaceae; genus Picea; species Picea engelmannii. The sequence goes on along the minus strand of ML802859.1, from coordinate 409,259 downwards.
ATGGGCTTCAGGAGGCCTTTCCATCCTATGGAATCCTGCTACAGTCATCTTCGATCAAGGCATCTCGACTCTATGCACCATCATAGCGCACTACAGAGCCATTGGTTCAGACAAGTAGGGAATGATCACAAACTCCTATGGACCGCAGAACAGCCAAGACAAATACCTATTTCTTCAAAACCTGGCTTACCTAGTTTCTTTAGAAGAATACAATCGATGGATAATAGGGGGAAACTTCAACATGATTCTCACGTTGGAGGAGAAATGAGGGGGGGAAATCACCTGGAGCAGGACAACGCAAAATTCTAGGAACTCGTAGAAAAACTCATATTGGTAGATATTGAGAATGGCAATGGCACCTAAACCTGGACCAACAAAAGATCAGGTCACCAAAAAATAGCATCCAGGCTTGATCACTTCCTCATGTCAGAAAATATCCTTCTGGAAGGTCCCCTAGTAGATTCCAACATCCTCCCGAAGGAAGGCTCAGACCACTGGCCGATTCATCTCTGGGTTAACACTATTTCTACCCCGAAGCTTAAACCCTTCAAATTTGATAAATTTTGGCTCTTGCATACAGATTTCTAGGAGCTATCCCATCACTGGTGGAGCACTACAGAAACATAGAAAGGTACAAAAATGTATTTCTTCCAGCAAAAACTCAAATATTTCAAACAACAGGTGCGCAAATGGAATAGAGAAGTCATTGGGAACATTTTCCAGGAGAGGAAAATTTTGGAACAAAAACTAGAGAACCTTCATGGACAAATCATTCATGTAGGATATACAATCACTCAGCAGGGGGAGGAGAATAAACACAAAAGGAAACTAGAAGAAAGACACAAGAAAGAAGAAATCACATGGAGACAAAAATGATGGGTTCAATGGCTCAATGAGGGATATAAAAACATCAAATTATTCCACCGTTCCATGATCCACAGACGCCTAATCAATCACATCACAAAGATGGATGACTCACAAGGAAACACCCCATTAACTCATCAATAAATAATGCATGAGATGATAGATTTCTACAAGGATCTCCTCTTAGAACCCAATGTGGACCTCACCTCAGCAATAGAGTGGGTGACCCAAAATATCCAACTATAATCACCCAAGAACATAATGAGGCTCTCATGAAACCAATAACGCAAGAAGAAGTGGATCAGTCTATTCCAGAATTACCCATAGGCAAGTCTCCATGTCCAGATGGTTTCACAACAGACTTCTTCCACTCATTTTGGCCTTTGCTAAGGGAGGAAGTGTGGCAGCTGGTGGAGGAATCTCGCAGCTCAGGAAAAGTTCTTCCAGAACTAAATTCCACTTTCCTCACTCTAATTCCAAAAGAAGAAAGGGTCACTAATCCGAAGAACTTCATATCCATAGCTATTTTCAATGTGTTCTACAAAATCATTTCCAAGGTCATAGCTCTAAGACTTAAACCAATTCTCCCCTTCATCATCTCCAAGGAGAAATCAAGATATGTCGAAGGAAGGAAAATCATGGACAGTATCATACTTGTCAATGAAATCATTCACTCGCTCAAAATCACCTGCACTCTAGGTATGATTCTAAAACTTGACCTTTCAAAATATTTTGACAAATTAATCAAGAAATACATGAAATTTCTCCTATCGGGTTTTGGTTTCAATAAGGATTGCATCTCTTGGATAATGAACCTCATTTCCTCAAATTTTTTCTCTATCCTCGTCAATGGTTTCCCCTCTCAACCCTTCTCCCCCTCAAGGGGAATAATGCAAGGCAACCCTCTCTCCCATTTCCTTTTTGTCATAATGGTCGAAGGTCTAGGACTCTCACTAGTACATATTGTAAAAATTCCAATGTTTTATTTGCGGCGTTATGGACAAAATTTTCCATATTGTCGCAAAATAGAGGAAATTTAAAAAAAAAAAAACCATATTGCTCGATAACGTTGGTCATGCCACATTAACGTCTCTCTTGCCACGTTGACGTCTCTCTTGCCACATTTTCCACCAGAACGTCTCTCTTGCCATGTTTTTGACATAGACGTCATTCTTGCCACATTTGTGAAGATTGATTATCATTCTTGCCACAACATATAGTCATTTATATGTTGTAATAATGAATTATCTATAGTAGATACATCTTATTATCAGTGTTTCCCAAACTAGACTAGCCAAGTTAGGAACATTACATCATCTTATTGCAGGTTATCCACAGTTTGGGAGGAGGAGAGATTTGGCTAAGAGGCTCTTGAATTTGTTCTAAAGGGGGCGATTTACCTTTCTCTGCAGGGCCATGGAACTAGGAGGTTCGTTGGGATTTATTGAGGGCCGAACCCTTTCTTTGATGAGCAGTGAGACCATTGTGAGGGAGCCATGAGGTTTGGAGCAAGCCGCGTGGCCGTTGAGTAGGGTGCATGGGATAGAGGAGGGCCACGGGCCCCTTATTGCTGAGAAGAGAGGGTTTGAGAGGGTCGTAGGCCCATCTGGTTGAAGCCGTGGGGTTTGGTGAGGACCGTGAGTCCATTTTCCAAGTTGTGAGGGTAAGAAGGAAGGTCGTGGGGCCTCTTGCAGATTTGTGGAGGCTTTGGAGGAGGGTCGCAGCCCTGTTCTGTGAATTTGGAGGATCGAAGGAGGCTTGGGGAGCTTGGAGCAGCTCGAAAACACTTGTTGGGGAGACAGTGGCATTATCCAGGTTTTGTTTGAGTTTTGTGGTATTTTTTTTGATGTATTACAGCTGTTGTAGCAGCCAATAGTTGTTTATTTTTGTTGTGTATCAGATTCCATGCATAATAAAATGCCAAAGTTGTCTCTTCAGTCTTATGTGTAATTCGATGGTATGCAATATGTTTGATGAAATGCCCACCAGAAAAATACATGCAAATTGTTTGTAGAAAGCACTCAATCAACATAATAACATATGTAATGCAAAACATTTGACAAAGGCATACAAACAGAACAATAAAATTGACATCAAACACAATATCCTAGCACAACTCTATTGGATGATATTATATAGTTGGTCTAGTCTTAAGCTACTATAGAATTTAGACAATGGAATTACAGAATCGACCACAAAATCTAAACCTTACAAGCAATTGATTTGACGTATTTAGAGATAATTAAAAAAAATAAAAATATATCTTCATCTTTGGACATTTGAAAAGGAAAATAGAAGCATTATGCTTTGTTGACTAACGAGATGGCATTGGTCACCCCACTTTGCATTGCTATCAAAATTGTGCATAGTTAACAACATACACACCTTTTATAATAAAGCAAGCTCTAAACATGCAATGATTCCATTTGAATTTAATCTATAAATCTCACTCCCAGAGTAAATTTTGCACAAATATATCAATCCATCAATCTCTTTACTCAAACTTTGTCACTTCCTCCTCCTTATTTTTCGAGAGTTCTGTTTCTCAGAAAAATACATCTAATCAAGAATTTACTACGATTACAGTGTATTGTACCTAGACAAAGGACGAACCACCAGGATCATGCATATCATAGATCCAATAGTATGGGTGAGCATCATCAAGGTTGTTGTCACTTACTTTTAGATTTCCCAAAGAAGACTTTACACCAAAGGTGGATGGAAAGAGCTAGAAAAAACATTAAACTCAGGACAAAGAGTGTTATAACTAAATGGAATTCTCTGCAAGGAGAAAACTTTGATGGTACTTTTGGTATACCTTTATATCAACATGTAAGTTATCTTGATACAATGTAGCAAGCTAGGTTTCATTTTCATTGTTCAAAACAAACTATGCCCATGCCATACTCAGGACTAGCAAGAAAGTCACTCTATCTTTGCCTTTCCGAAATAGCCCTTTCACAATAGAGTCCTTTCGGTTGATAATTGCATTTGACTCTTCTTTACTATTCTTTTCACTAGTTTCTTGATTTATAATTGTTGTGAGTGTATCAAATTGTTTTTCATCAATATCTTTTTCCATGTCTTCAATGTTTATAGCATTCACAAAATTCAATAATGCCAGAATTGTTGGCCTATTAAAGTAAAAGGAGAGCGTAGCTAGTGAAAGCATTACCTGTGCAAGACATTTGCGATGTATACATTATCAAATTAGACATGTGTTATGTATATAATGTGTCAATAACATGAATGGATAACACAAATACCAAACCTACATGACTGAAAGTGAAACATAAAATTAGAGAAATAATGTATAACCTGCTTGTCTATATTAGTATATGCTGGAGAATCATGATCCAAAAGAATAACCTGTGCCTTCACAAAGATATCTAAGTATCATGTTTTCTCCAAAACATGGCTTCTTTCTCTTTCCTCAAGGTTTGGCAACAAGCTAGGAATCCGTCTAAAACATTGTATTTCACTATGTAGCTTGTCATTAGAAAGTGAACTCTCTACATTGAATAATTCTGAATCTGTGTCTGATGGTTGTCTTGAACCATGACATTTAAGTTCTAGAGAATATTTGAGATCTTCTGAAGTCTCAAAAAAAATTCACTACCCTCAATTTGTTTATTACTCTGTGTTTTCTTGAACTTTTTTCGTTTTTCACTGCCAAGAGAGTTCTTCCTGGTTCCAATGGATTTGTTTGAATTTTTAATGAAAGACCGAACTAGAAATTGACATGACGAACTTCTCTTGCCTACAAATGCATCTTCAATTTCCAATGATTCTAAAACAGCCCCAATGGACATATCATGCTCTCTCATAGAAAATTCCACCTACCTAAATAAAAGAGAAATCAATTCATTATAAGTCTACAAAATTTTCAGGAAAAGAATGAAGATACCTAATTTACATAATTTGTAATACTTTCCTAAATTTGATAATTTCCTACGATGTGTGCTACATACTGGAAAAAAAAAAAGATCCTTGATGACATCTAAAGCCACTTTGTAATTACCTTGCTACATAAAGCCCGAAATTCTAATAAACACTGCTCATCACCGAGCAAAACATTTTTCAAATTTTGTTTAACCTGGGAATGACATTGAACCAAGATTATAAGTCTATATCCTGACATGGTTTCTAACAGTTAAGTAATCAACTCTATAATTTACTACAGGGCTTGAATACATGTTTGGTAAGGAAAATAAAAGGGTTCATAAGTTCTTACATGAAGGCTGCTAGAGAAGGCAACCATTAATTCATCATTTAATAATCTTTTGGTAAATTACAGGCATTGACAGAATCACTGGTAAAGTAATTTTATGGGAAACTCCCTCTTACCGAGGAAAGTGTTTCTCACCAAGCCCATATTGTCTCTAAAATATACATGCTTGCCCCTTGGTAGGGCGTTGGTGAAAATATTTGCTACCTGCTCATCATTTTGAATATATTGAAGCTGAACTGCCCCACGCTAAACCCAGTCTATGGTGAAATGATATCTGATCTCAATATGCTTCGACCTATCATGAAACACTGGATTCTCAGAGAGTTTTATACAAATCTGATTATCACAGTGAATGACTGTCAGACTCAAATCATGGCCAAATAACCCAACCAAAAACTTACAAAGACAGATGACCTCACAACTGGATTGACTGGTTGCCATGTAATCTACCACAGTCCAATTCAAAGCTACTGACCTCAGTTTCCAGCTGAACCAGGGAAACATCTCCCAACTCCAAGACAAAACAACACCTTGAGGTGCTCTCCCTACCAATGGAACATCCTGCCCAGTCTGAGTCTGTGTAGCCAACCAAACTCACCCCATCTCCTCTGGCATAGTCCAATCTCAAATCTACTGATCCTGAAATGTACCTCAGCACATGTTTTGCCCCAATCCAGTGAACACTTTTAGGCTCCACCATGTACTAGCTGAGAGTGTTCATGGAAAAAGAAATATTTGGTCTATTGTTGACCAGATACATCCAGGACCCAATCAACTTCTTGTATCTCGTAGCATCCTCCAACTGGGAATCTGAAGTGCTAAGCTTCTTCCAGTTGGTGACCATAGGTGTAGACATGGGCCTATATTCCTCCATCTGAAATCTGCTCAATATGTCTGCAACATACTTGTCCCAGAAAGATATGACCCACCTCCGGCCAAACCTCCATGCCCAGGAAATAGTGCATCAACCCGATGCCCTTCATCTCAAACTATGATGCAAGGCCCTGCTTGCAATAAACTATGAGATGCTCTACTCCCATGATGAACAAATCATCCACATACAATATGAGAATGAGTGTATCCTCACCTCATATAATATAGTATAGGTTAGGATTTGCCTCACTCTTCTCAAACCCCATCTGAAGAAATTAAGTGTCTATCCTCGAATACCAAGCTCTTGGAGCTTGCTTCAGACCATAAAGTGCCTTTCTCAGAAGACACACATGGGACTCTCTCCCCAACACCTCAAACCCCTTTGGTTGTTCTATGTACACCTCCTCCTCTATAAATCCATTCAGAAAAACAGTCTTTACATCCATTTTATGTATCCTCCAACCCATCTCTGCTGCAATGTCAATAATGCTCCGGATATAAGTGTATCTCACAACTAGGGTGAACGTCTCATCATAGTCAACTCCCTCTATTTGAGAGAATCCTCTCTCCACAGATCGGGCCTTGTGTTTCTCTATGTTGCCATATGCATCATACTTGGTCTTATACAACCACCTGGAAGTTACAACTGACTTCCCCTTAGGCCTCGACACCACCTCTCACACATCATTGCACATGATGGAGTCCTACTCTTCCTGCATGGCCTCTCGCCAAAGATGATGGTCAATTTACTGCGCAAATGTCGTGGGCTCTACATCTGTGATTATTTTCACCATAGCCAAGTAATATCCAAGCCTCTCTGGTGCTTTACTCTCTCTCATCAACCACTTGGGCTCTCCTACATACTTATTGGCTTCCTTTAGGGTCTCCTAAAATCATCTCGGTTTCTTCTTCCCTTGAGTAATCAATCAAGAAGTAGCATCACCACGCCCAATAGTCTCATCCATAGATCTCAATACTATAGTCTAAGATCCTAAAGGATCTGCACCCTATGCTTGAATACTTGGCAACTGTGAACCTGAAGCTGTACTGAGTGACCCAGTCACCCCTGAAACTGGTGCACTAGACACTTGAGGCCATGTCCCCTCTGATGCATCACTTTGAATCTGCAGGACCTCCTCAACTCTATCTCTCAACTCAAGTGATATCCTGAAGGCTCTATCCTCCTCGAATCTAACATCTCTCCTCACCACCACTTTCCTCCGTGTTGGTATGTAGATACGATAGGCCTTCAAGATTTCTGAGTAACCAACTAAGATCCCCTTCTCCGTTGTGGGATCTAGATTTTTCCTCCTCTTTGAGGGGACATGAGAGTATGTCAAGCACACAAAAATACGTAAATGATCAACATCAGGCCTCCTCCCAATGAAGGCCTTCTCAGGATTCTTCCTCCCCAAAACTCTATGGGACTCTCATTCTGCAGATATACTGCAGTACCACAAGCCTCTGCCCATAGCAATAAAGGCAATGCCTGATCATGCAACATCGATCTCGCTGCACCAACTATGGCACCAACTCTCAAGATATCTATTGAGGTGACAGTGATAGGTGTCCCCAGTTGTGTCACACATTTGTTGTTTGGGTTGGGCTTTGACCTAACTACAAATCATGCGATAACAATACCAATTAGTATTTATTTGGTTTTGCCTTTAGTGGGCTCTAATCATCATTTCATTGTGTGGTTGACAACTTCATACCTCAACCCTTAAACTTCTCCTAGTTTCCACTAGGTGTTGAGGTTCCTCTGGGATCCTATGCTTGTTTGATTCTATCTCTTCATTTTCCATATTGACTTCCAATCCCTTAACTTCTTCCTCATGCTCGAAGGGGTCTTATCCATTTTCCATATTTCTTCTCCAAGAGTTTAATCTTCAACCATGGCCTTTGACTATCTTTGATATAATATTCTATCCACAAAAGTGTTCATATAAGACATTTTTTCATTACATTTCATCCCCAAGTCTGCGATTCTCTTTTAATTCATTTTGGAAATTATCAACATTGATATTTTTTTGTCAACTCAAGTTTATAGGTTCTTGTTAATGATTTTTTCCTGTATCCCACGTTTCCTCCCTTCATTCCATGTTTGAACCTTAGTCATTATCATCTTTCGAGATTGTCTTGAAGAATCATGAAAATTTCCTAAGCTTACCTTTCCCAAAGTCTTTTAAAGGAATTGCTTTGCATTTTGCGTGGTCTTTTCCATACAGAATACAAAAAAAATTGTGCGTCCCTTCCTTGTTCGCACTCTACATCTGACATCAATTATTGAGTGCAGACATGGCGTTCTCAACCATATGCAATTTCTTATGTGCACCTTGTCTCTGCATTTCACATTGCATCATTGTGTGGATGTGTAAGTCTTTCACGATCCTTCATTTCATTGCTTCCTGGACTCCACACTTGCTTCTTGTATTTCGTATCCCACATGTATTTTTGCATGTGGATGTGAAGAATCTATTTTCCTCTCCCAACATCCACAACCTACATTTTGCCTCCACTTAAGATTTGGATGCGGTTGTGGAGGGTTGTGTGATCCACTCATTCTTTTGAAACAATGCCTTCCCCCTTTTATTTATGTCCAAAATACAAATGGCACTACTGTTAGGATATTTAGACACTTAGGAGTTAGTTATGATCAACTTGGTGTAATGTGTTGTTAGGTCACAATAGTTATGTAAATTTCCACAAAATGATTTCTAATCAATCACTTTGTCAAATATTCATCCTTGGGCCTCGAACTTTGACCTTATCTAACCAATTTCTATAAAAATAGTATTCTACAAAAAGTTTCCAGCGCATACAATGTAATTTTGTTGCTTTGTGCTACAATCTCATTGTGTACTCTGTTTTGTGCCTTATTACATGCTTGATTTCTTTTGGAGTGTTCTGGAAGCTGATGAAAGGTTAGAGAGGATGTCATGAACTCTCTGTTGATATAATTCTTCAAAATGTTTGTAATACATACAATCAAACTCAATAATAACCAATATACTTGCTCTCAGCAACTAGACATCATCTAGTTCTTTGAAACTAAAATGATACTTTGAATAATTTTTTATTGAAAGTTATAACAGGTCATGTTTTATTGGGTAGGAAAGCATTAAGAAACTAGTTGGATATGAAAAACCCACCATAACAAGGTTATCATATCCTAATTTTATCCAGTCTTCAACTTTGAATGAATCTTATTTCTATACACCTTAGAATCTTGTTAAATTATATTCATCTCAGATTGTAATAGAGATTTTTATGTTATAGGTGTATGCAATATAAGAAACCACCCAATGTATGGTACTAGAGCATAGAAAAAATTGATGACCAGACATTCCAAATCAAACTGTTGAACTATTATTGAGACACCATAACCTGAACATTTAATGTTGACATTGTCCAACACTTCAGAATACTAACTCTGAATTTGGATTGGTCAAGATAATATATGGCTTCTAGACCCAGTCTTCTTCCTTGGCTTGTTACTGGCATCAGGCCTTTTTCAATATCCAATAAAATGTCCACAATTGCAGTTGCATTCAAAGAGCCATTTTGCATACATTTGACAATATATGTTACTTACATGCTAATAGAAACTACAAAATATCCTTGTGCATTGGTGATGACCCTTTCAATTCCATCCCCACATGATCCATGTGAATTTTTGATCATCTATCTCCCATGCATTATGTTTCTTCTCTTAAATATAATCCATTTAACTTGTTTGATTGTCTTTAGATCTTGTTGTCGAAGTAATTCCACAGAGGCGAACCATTTTCGAGTGTTTAGGAAGAAAACAAAGGCATTCCATATGGTTTCCATGTTGGTTATGGAAATATGGAAGACTTGATATTTGTACACCTGCTGTGATGGAGACCTTTGATATCAAGTTTTGGCCCAACAATAGAACTATTGAAGAAGTTCCAAGGTCCTGTTGATGAGCAGTAGTGAGATTTATTTAATTTTCATCAAACTCATAGCCTTGGAGAGCTTCCATTGCAGTTACTACATAGTTTGGATTAATAAAGTCAACAAAGCATAGAGCAAGAGGCTCTCCTCCATAATTTCTAGGTTCCTTATTCACAAACCTAATTTCCTTAAAAACAATTAATCATTTAAATCTTTTTGAAAAGGCCAATGTTATCTCTTTGTTTTTCCTCTTAATGCATTGTCTTGGATGTAACTTTTGCTCGTTTTGTTGAGGCATGGATTCTTGAACTTAGCAAACAAATTTCATAGTTATAATCTTTCGTCTCCCTTTATTGAACGATATAAAAGTGCCTAGTCTTTTCTTAGGAAAACTTGTGCTTGAAAATAATATCTGTGTTAATTAAAGAACCTGTTTGTAATGTGATGTTAAATATTGAGAGGTTTAGGTGCATAGCACTCTCCTGTATCATTGGTTGAAAGGTGCAAAATAATATTAGTCATTTTCATAATAGAGGTGTACCACCTATATAAAAATGAAGGGGGGTTTTCTTTGTTCCCCACAAAGATCGAGTTGAGAGTTGACCTTTTTTCTTCAAGGAAAGAGACGTTAATAATTATTTTCTTCTCATTTTTTGGAAAATAAGAGGTACTTATAGAATATGAATCTTTATATCTATTTCTTTTTGGAAATATCTTTCAATGACTTTTCTCTTGTCCAAATCTGAGTTCAGATTAAAAGTTACATCTCCTAGAAGTTCACTGTTGCCCATTTTTTGCATTTTTTGCTGGTGTAATCAAGGTCACAGACTCTCTTCTTTCACTGACAGAAGAAAAACTGGCAAGAAGTGGAAAAACATTTATATTGGGTGTTGATAATAATTTTGATTGAAAAGCTCGCAGGGGTGTAGACTGATTGGCAAGTGCAAAACACTATTTCCCAAATGGTGCAAAATTGGAAGATTTTCACTGGGACAAAGTTGCATGGAATATTGAAAATATGAAAGGTTGACTAGGAATAATCTCCCACATTTTCTATCCCATGTCACTTTTCCTTCATATACAGTGTCAAAAATGGCCAAAAAGTGTCGTAATAGTGGATTTGGTCTCGTTTTTCCATTTTTTCTCAAAATCCTTTGGAATCTGTCCAAATGCTCTTCTAGGTTTTCTTATGCCTGCCCATATTCTTTATTGTCCAAATTTCATCATCAACATAGTTGCTGGCAGTAAATACGGTCTTGTCCTCCAAAAATTGCATTTTACTAGTTTTTGGGAATTTAGTGCTGAATTTGCAAAGTTGAGCTCAAGGAAATTTTATGGACATCATTAGTGCAGAATTCCATTTAAAATTTCTACTCAATCTACCTTTGTATCCCTGAGTTATGCTCAAAATATGATTTCGGTTCCATTTTTTTTTAACTATTTTGTTCATCGATTTAATATCCTTGGGTCATGTACTTACTTGGCAGGTGACGTCGTGTCTACTTGCAGTCTAGGTGTCCTCTCTTGGACTTTCCATGTCAATTTTTAACTTGTTCATGCATTTCACTTGTATAGGGTTCGACATGAAGCACCCTTGGTCCCTTCACATTTCTATGGATGAGGTCAAACAAGGTGGTCTTGTCCTCACTCTCTTTGGGCTAGCCCAGGTTACAATTATGTAACCTCTTGCATGTTGGCCACATTGCTTCCTCTTTCTTTATTTCCTTTCCCTTTCTTCTTTTTTTGTCGTCCTTAATCCTTATTGTGCATGTGGGTCCCTCCACGTGGCAATCTTTGACTAGGTGGTGGGTCGTCCCCTTTAGGTTAATTGCCAAACAATTTTGTGGTGGGTGATTTCCCCAACGTTGATCATGAAATCAATGAACGACTCAAATCGGTGTGGGTTCAAAGGGCACCTTTCCTCAAGGGTGCAACTTTAAAACCGACACCAAGCAAGGTGTGCCAAGCGTCCTTTTTCCACCAAAGGTCAAATTGTTAAGCCTTGAGTACTTATATGACAGGTCAGTCCTCAATCTCAAGATCCACAGATGAGATCTCTATGGATCGGAAGGCCCCCTCCTCCCCAATGCACAATTTAAAAACTCTCACCAATAGGGAGGTACCACATATCTCTTTTCCACAGTTGATCTTAATCCAACAAATGATTTAGATTACTGCAGGTTGTAAGGCCTCCTCCTCCTAGTTCACAACTTTATAACCTACACCAATGGGAGGATGCCAAGTGTCTATAATGGTGGTTCCTGACTTTTATTAACTTGCCTACTATTCCTTCTCGGGTTGATTTCTTGCCATAGATCTAGAATGTGATTTGTGATCTATGGTCTAGATCACTGCAGATCATAAGGACTCCCCCTCTCCATCATACATTTTTAACACCCACACTAACGGGAGGGTGTCGTGTGTCCTCCCTGCACAACACCTACCATTGTTAACCTGCCAACCATTCCTCTCTCAGTTGAACTCCAATTGTTGATTTGGATTACGATCAGGGGTCTGGATTGCTACGAGTTTGGAAGGGATTCATCTATGCTGGTGCAGGTTTATAACCCTTACAAGTTACCAATCATGGTATGACATCTGTAATCCTCCTTGAAGCCTCCTTTCCATAAAGACAATATCGTGTATAGGTGTTTCTTTGGATCTTGACCTTGCCATCCACCATCAATGTAGTCAAGATTCCCATGCAGCAGTGGATTTTGTAGGGTTTTCACGTAGACTGACAAGACCAATGCTTGCATGGACAAAAATTCATACCTCTCCACTTTTGTAATCAACCCATGGCCAAACACTTAGTTTGCAACTGCAAGTGCAAATTCCATTATGAACCTTCCAATTTAGTGCACAACCTCAAATTCCATTATGAACATTCCAATTTTCTGCCCATTATGGCCGAGTGTTGTAATCGGTGCTTTGATACCACTTTGTGGTGTGCTTAACATCATCTATAGTCATGTCGAGGGGATGGTGTACTTAAGGAACACCAATTACACCACTGACACAGAACAAAATCAATGCAATCGGTGAGAATTAATTCAATTATGAATGCATAAAATGAAATTCAATGCCTATGAAATGCATTGCCCATTATATTTACATAGATATACAAACAAATTAACAATCCTTCAATGCATTCAAGAATGTTTCATAAGCATATTAATCTTCTCCAATTAGTCATTGCCATCAAAGAACTCGTAACATAAATAGATAACAGACGAAGCAACAACAACAACATGAATAATACTTGTCTGGAAGTCACCACCTACTAGCTACAAGTGGAGGTTTTTCCACCCAACTGTAGGCACTCTATCCTAGAGGCCACCCCCTAGCTCTGGGGTTCTGAGACCACAAAGGAAAATTCTCACTGGTTGGTGCTAATCTCTCATTCAACCCAACCCAGAGATCTCAAATATGGAATTAACAATGTAGTTTTCCCAGGCACAACAATTCCCTTTCAACCAGCCACACATTCCCCTCTCAACCTGCAAAACACAAGGAAATAATCCCCTTCTCTGCCATTCATCCCCTCGGGCAATCCCCTTCCCTCTAGTTCTCCAGTGCAGGCAAGGAAATCTCTAATTCTGGGAACTAGGGAATATGTTATTATGGGAACCCAGGATTTCCAGTGGTGAGCAATGACTTCTCTTTTACTGAGTGTTCACCTACGACCCTGGTCATGGTTTTCACATGTTTATGGCAGTAATTCTCAAAAGGTATTCCCTGGTAGAAAGGTCATGCAACATGAAAACATAATGAACCTATAGAACAATAAATGCACCCCCCTGTCCCCCTATGAAGAGACCACGTGCTTTCACAAGAAGTCCACACATCCTTCTCTTGGACAACTATTTCTCTAGGTTTGTGAATAATTTATAAGCATAGATTAAGGTGGAGAACTTAGGTTAAGGTATGACTTGGCCTTGAGTCAATACTCACTCGTGAGTATGATGCAGATTCAGAAGTCAAATGCCAGTCAAATTGTCTGACTATAAAATACATATTATTTTGCTAGCTTCTTACATAATTTTACAACAGAGAATCATCACCTTTCCACTTTCCAGAATCTGTGACATTTTGTGGTATATAGTGTCATCTTTATAGTTTGAAAGGAATTATTATTGAAGTTTGCCATACATGGGCATCGCAAACTACCATATATTTTTCCTGAAATTTATTTATTTTTTATTATGTAATTTTTTTTATTCAACTCCCTCATTTTTCCCCTGTCTGAGTCAACTCTTACTCTTTTGCATTGTTGGGTGTATCTCCATGTCAAATCTGCTGACTTTGATACTTTTCTTAATAAGATGAGCTTTAGAGATGATCGATGCTGGCTATGTTCATACATCTTCTAATGGACTTGTAATGTCTGCAGGATCTTGTGCCAAAGTGATGCGATTTGAAGAGAATACAATATGCAGCCACTGATTAGACCTGGTTATCTAGGACTCTTTTGTGTTCTTTGTAGCAATTGAATGCCAAATTTTGAACTCTTTTTGATTTCCCTTACCGAGTTTGCAATGATTGTTTAAACTTATTGTCATTTTGACACATTGAAGTCAGCCAACTATTTTAGGTGGATGGATTCTAGCTAGATAGGTTTTGAATGATCTACAACCCAAAATTGAGCCCGGATTGAGAGGTTTAGCCAAATGTACAACATGAGATGGAATCCATGTTGATAGTATCATCTGACCTACAACTTTCCTCAAATTATCTATACAATTTTATGCATTTGAAAACCCAAGCAGGAAGCCAACATAAGTCATTTGTTGACGTTGTACTTGAGATTGAAGTGTGTCTGTGATGAATTTTACTCTCATTCAGAGTGAGAAATTATTTTATCAACTTTAGTACAAATGGATTCTGAAAATTGGATTAGGAACAACTTGGTCCAACAATGGATTCTCCTTGAAAGGTGGATGAAGGAACAGGAGTTCACAGAAAATGGAAGAAGATAGCATATGGAGGGATGCAACCTGGGTACGATGATAATTATACTGATGAATCCATTTTGGAAGACATGGTAATGAATGCCAATGTTGTAAGGAGAGATACCTTGACTGTGATGCTAGATTCTGTTGCTGTGGCCCAGTACATCTGTATTGTAGTTGTAGTTGCATCTGTATGGACTTACTCTTTGAAAGCCAAACTTATTGATATGCCTAATTGTTAAGGTACTTCCCACATTCTAGACAATACTTGAAGAATTGGTAAAATATGCCTTGGATTTCTCTTGGTGAAGTGGCATAGAAAAGTGTATTCTTTGAAGACCTTGATATTGTGACAGACTTCCTTTGTTGATATTTGTACTATTGGAGGAGAGTTTGACTTCTCTGTTTTGAATCTTCCTACCTAAGAGGAATGTTGGAGTTGAGGGAAATTGACTTTGATCAATTGCTTAAATGATCTCCACAGAGAAGGAGAGACATTCTTGCTCAGACAATGTAGGTTGACACCTCCTTAAGGAGTCTGATGTAACCCTTGCATTTGTGAAAGGAGAGAGCTCGAGGGGAAGAATGTGTTGAATGGTCCATGTTCCCATTGAGTTTGAGATTCAAGGATAAGAGCTTGGGGTAGTAGAGGCATTGGGTATGTAATAAAATTTGTCAAAATTATGACAGGAACAAAGCTATGGAAGTGCATCGGGCTAGGTGGAAGCTCGCACATATTGTCCCCATCTATAGGTTTTGTGTTCTATAGGTAGGTTTTGTGTTTAGGTGTCTAGCTTCATCCTCATGCTGATTCTAACTCAATGGTTGTCATGATAAATCATTAATTTGCTAATGCTATGAATGATTGCTACAACCATTATGGATCAAACTAATTGCATCTAATCAATTACTTGTAACAATAACTCAAGCATATAATTATTTTCCAAGGTCTTGCCAACATTCTACTTGATATTGGGCATAATTTCCATGGCTGGGCATATGAAATT
>ML802859.1:365846-388332 GCA_009831015.1 Picea engelmannii | reverse complement strand
ATATGCAGAGAGTGGATGTATGTATGCAGATTTTGGCCAAAGGGTTTTTGTTGATCAAGAATGCCAAATTGTTAGAGCCTGGTGCCTATTTGAATTTTATTTCTGTTCTTGCAGCTTTGAGGAAGAGGTTGTAAACACCATTGCATGTACCCTTTTTCTTTCCTTTTTTTTCTCAATGTAAATATATTTATGTGAATATTGACAGGAAAGCTGAAATTAAATGCAGAAGGGTATTAAAATGGAGCCTTATATCCTCTTCCTTATAGCTATTAAAGCTGCAATAAATTTAGAGTAAGCTACTTCATTTAACTGTTTGGCATCTTTAATAAGAAGGCAGCCTTTGGTAGACAATTGCAAACATACCTCTTGTTGCCAAGTGTGACAAATATTTAATTGAACTGAAATCATCAGAGAACACATACTTGTACCTTAGCTTCCAGAGGGTAAATAAAGCAGTGATATGAAGACAATCCCAAAAATCAGTGAAAGGAGAAAAAACTAAAGACACAACATCACTGAACAACACTGCGCGCCAATAAAGTTGGCCCTCGAACAAAGCTAAATGTCGACCCTAAACATATTTCCAGCAGGTTCTTGTGAACTTGAATTCCCAAAGAATGTGCTTCAAGGTCTCTGAGCAGCTCTAACAAAGGCATAGATCGTCCTTCAACATGCTGTTGTCAAAGAGAGCTTTGGAAAGAAACCCCTGACTGTTGATGATCATAGCTTAGACAATTATTTCCACAAGGGATGTCTAACTTGTGGAAATCGTCATTTAATGACTCCTATTCTTGTTGGGAGTTCACTTTATTAATTAATTAATAAAGTGAACATTTTTTTATAAAGTGAGTTTAATTTAATAAAGTGCCTAAGTTTTGGCACCAATGACTTAAATTAAATATGAGCGATTGATCTAACTGGTCAATGACTCAAATTCCATACACATGCACTGTTAGCATGATATCCTCTTTTAGTGCTCAATGATATCCTTTCTTACACAAATGCACTATTAGCATGATATCATTTCTTAGTGCTCAATGATATCCTTTCTTAGGTTTTGTTCTTCTTCAATCTTCTTCTTGATGTTGCACATATTAAGGACCTAAGCCCACCTTGTGAAAGGCCAGCTAATTTTAGTCAATTTGGCTGTGGACTAGCAGTAGGCCGAAGGGTATCTACAACATCTAGTTCAAGTTCAATTCTTGGCGTATTCACACTTGGTAGTTCCCAAAGCAACATGTCCTGAGAGTTTCATACTGACCTAAAAAAATCAATGCTTCTTGTAAAATATGTTGCATGTTTTATCATTTCAGGGTGTTTTAGGCATATTTTGTAGAAGCGGGTTGCTTTTATATAATGCCTATGAAGTGATATTTTATTGACTATAGGCTTGCAGTTCTTTTTGGGGGAAATCTTGTTTGCATTTGAATCCTTCTGTTCATAACTCCACGGTTCTGTGCTATCATGCAATTTTTACTTTGCATTTGGGGCTTGTACAAGCTTTCTGTTAATTTTATGGAAGTTTAGTCCACTGAGCAGTCTCGGATGTGTTCAACTTCATTGTTGACATGTATTATGTAGCATTATGTCGATGTTAGGATTGTTGAGTATAGGCATGCAATTCTTTTGTTGGGAAGTTCTGCTCATGTCTGAATCTTTTTGTTCATAACTCCACAGTTTTGTGTTATCATGCAATTTTTACATTGAGTTTGGGTTTTCAACGTAACCACTCTTAGACCAACAAAGTACCCATTATCATTAGTTTTATCATCATTCCAGTAGCTTGCATGATATACTTGCTATAGTGAAGGGACACCAAGGGAGGTGGAATTCGATGGGTTCCACTCGAAGAAGAGAAAGACTAGTTTGGTTTCCAACTTTCCATGTAATAAGATGGATGATTCATAAATAGCTATAGTAAGTTGCTCGATACAAAATGTTCATAATGCAGACACAATTAACAAGTCAACCTAAACTAAATCAAATTTCAGTAATCCGAAGAAGTTCGTGAATGTAAGAAGAAAAGTACCATACAAGAACAAGAAAGTTCAAAAATTAGGACAAGGTTAAACCATTTCCTATCCAACCATGTAGACAATCAATATTGAGTCTCCACCATATTTTCATAACTAAAAGATAGCTTAGTTATGATACACCCAACCTGCTATGGAAGTAACAACTACTAATCCCATATACAACTTGGTAGTAACTTGACCTTGAGTACTTATACTGACACATAATACATGTATGTTGGTGATTCAAAGGAGAAAGAGAATAGTCTAAGGACAATATCTGAACATCAAAATATAGGACAGAGGCAACTAATGAGAATAACATGAATTACTAGCATCTATAACCAAATCAGAAATATATGGCATGAATGGTGATTAGTCATAGAMACATTTTCATATAATCTTGTTCTATGATAAAAAAAAATATGYGCCTAGAACTCATCAAACTCCCCCAATCATATTAAATTTGTYTCTCTATAGGTTGTTGATATCTAAAGCAGTAGATATCACATCACTAATGATTAGACACCATCATCACTAATGGTTAGACACCATTGCAACAATTGTACACAGGCAATGCCATTTCTCATTTAGCTGGCCCACATATTGCACAAATTGGAATGGACATGGTAATGATTTTCCACTGGACTAGTAAATGCWATAAATACCATATAATAGTCACAACCAACATATTGTYAGTAAAATCTACTATGTTTCAGATGTCAACAGTCGATTTGAAACTTTTGGGACAAGCAAAAACAACACAGGCGTGGCCTTTTCTTGTTTCTCAAAAAACATATTGGAATGCCTACTTTCCTTCACAAAAGCTAAGCCCTGCTTACAGAGTTTTCTCCCAAGTGGTTCAAGCAAGTCTTTAGCATCTTGCCTGATAAAATTCTTCATCTTCCTCATATATCCATATCTATTGAGAGTTTTGGTGCCAAGAAAACCATCTGAAACAGATGAAGTGTGTTGATTCTCATTACTTCCATCAAACTCCGCCATGGATGATGAGGCCCTTTCTTTAGTTGAAGTAGGATGCTCAACATGCTTATTGCTGCAAGAGCCATCTACAAGTGCCACAGAACCTAACGGATAAGACAGATTTGAATTACTACACAAATTTTCTTTTGTCTTCACTTGAGGCGAAAAATAATTCTTAAGGACATCCTGAAGAACCAAATCATCATCTACAACTGAAAATTCTCCTGTCAAAGTTTTGACGGAAAATTCTAGACAAAGATCTTACCATAAATCTCCAAAAGGTGAGACAATTGGTTAGTCCTCCCTTTTTTTTGTTCAAGTCAATTTCTCCTCCAATGCTTTCTTTTGTTGTCCCTTTAGAAGGAGTAACATTCTCATAATTGGCCCAGAGCTCATCCATTTGACGATAATGGGCATAGTGTGTTTTTTCTGGCTTGTACAGGTGGACTTCTGCCCACCAACTTTCATAGCCTACAAGGAACTCAAACGAATACAAATAATATCTCAATTCTAAGTGAATTAAAGGAGGTATGTTATCACACCACCTGAGAAGATTTATGGTGTGCCCACTTGGGATTTCATCAACATCAGACATGATAACCAGGTCATCTTCCCAAATGCCTGAATCTCTCAGAAGTCTATCCAATACCACTCTCTGGTGTGCTTCTTGTACAAAGGGACTCTCTCCAGGTGAAAAAGGCGACTCCCCAACAGTTCCATACTTCAATTTGGCCTCTCTAAATTCAAATTGCCACCTGTTCATAGAAAAGTTCAATGGCTTCGGTAGGCCTATGAATGTTGTATTGGACTCGAGAATCTCACCTGAGAAAATTTATGGTGTGGAATGTACAAACATGGATAAATGTCCTATCATACTTAAGGATATACCTGATTTCTCTGTACAGACTTGTGAATTTGCAGTTGGGCCATAACTCATGCTACTGTTTTCTAATGTATCTATCTCCATGTCTTTCGACAGTGTATTCACACGATTTTCTCTGATATTCAATCCTTCATTAACACCATCATACCACAACTGATGTAAGATCAATCCATGTACCAGATTTGCAACTGGGTCGTCCCGAAATTGAGGTTCTTGCATAACTCTGAGATATGTGAAAAGGGAACATGTAAGAAACAAATATTAAAAGTCTGTACATTGCCACTACACTCCCTTTCTAGGCCTACAAAATGGTTTCCACTAATTTTTGTGTAAACAAAAGGATATACCAGATTGCTCCATCGTCATTACATGGTTTGGGGCTATTTTCTATGGATGGCATAAAGGTCTGTTATGATGGATTAATTGAATTGATGGAGTACGTAGGACCCTGTTATATCTACAAATATTGGATACGAATAGTCCAATATACAAAAAGTATGCGAAGATACGGCTTGGTGATCCGTCAGGATTTTTTGAATGACTTATGGTTGAGTTTTTATTTGCATGCATTAATTAACCATTGAGAAACTTAATGAAAGAACGAGAAAAGAAAAGGAATTATACAGCCATTTATATATATGCAGATCTGAAATGCAATGAAAAACAACAAACCATAATACGCAGGTTGATAACGGAGTTCGGCACAACTTTGCCTACGTCTCCGGGCCTTTTCTCTGTGGGGGAGGCTTCTTTATTTCTGTTCGAAATCTCAATAGTACATCATTACAATGCTGAATGGCTTCAAGACTGATCTTGTCATGTTCGCCCAGATCTCTAGAACCATGCACAAAAAATGGCACGCGAAACAGACGTCCGGAGCTCTCAGAAATGGTCCGACAACATCTCCTCCTCAACAGCTTCCCTGCCTCAAACTGGCTTTGACTTGGCTTCTCCTCAGCATCTCTGCTCTGAATGCTCTCAAAAGATGTCCCCATGGCCTCAAAATGGCCTTGGTTAAATAGTTGGGAAGTTGGTTATCCATATCTAACTTCCTCCATGAATTTAGGCTCTAAAAATGCCCAATAACTCCCAAAAATGAGTTAATTACATTAAAAATGGGCTAAACATTATTAAAAAACCCAAAATTGGTTAAATAACCCACTTTTAAACTATATAATAGTTATAAACAGGCTTAAGGCCCTTCTCCTGGGCGCGCGCCCCTCTTGGCATGCTCACATGACTCAATATGGCCAAGCGCTTAGCCCAAAGGGCTAAGCACTGGCCCTCCTCATGCGTTGACACCTGGTCCTGTTGTGCAACCATGCGACCATTGGTCGGTTACCAACCACCCGCGCCCATTTAACAAAGGTTATGGTTGTGTTATAAAATAAACCGCAGGTTATAAACATTCAATTACCCCGCGCCAACCGTCGGGCTAACTAATATATAGCTCGGTCATATTACAAATCAAACGACCGTGGGTCGGGGCTAAGCGTTGGCCCGACCCCCCGCCAATGGTTACAATATTCTAATTCAAATATATATTTCACCGTATTATAAACAAGAACTATCCGGTGGCCCGTTGGTCGGAGGCTCGTTGCAAAGGCGTTGCAGTGGGAGGTCCGGGGTTCAAATCCCCTGAACTCCATAAAACTTTTGACACAACCATATAGGCAAAAACCGGGGTGCCACATGGCAGCCCGTGATTGGGCCACGTGGCACCTTAACCACCAATCAAATCTTGACACGTGTCGTAATATGATTCGCCCAAGTCATCTGCCATGTCATCACATGTCGTACGCCCAGTCAGCACTGCCACATCATCGCCATGTATGCTGCTGACATCATCCGACATGTAGGCTGTTGATGTCATCCATGCCACATGTCACCCTTCCAGTGGTGACACATGTCACTTCAGGATTGGTCCAACCGTACGCTAAAAGTGTCAAATCTGCCTGACACGTGTCAGCACTTGGAGCCGCCATGTGTCCTGTATGGACCTGCCACGTGTCCTGTACGGACCTGCCACGTGTCCTGTACGGACTTGCCACGTGTCTTGTACAGACTGCAGAGTCATTTTTTTTTTTTTGCTTGTTTGACTTTTCAGACAGAATGCGATATCTTCTCCATACAGACTCCATTTGACAAAGTAAATATACCACCGGAATCAGGAAGACGAGCCGGACGCAATGGTGTTGGTTTCATCTGATTCCAAGCAAATTCATTTTTGAGCATTTTTCAAGCCTTGACAGGCTTCTGAATCCGATTTCGGATCACTTGGCTACAAATTATATATAGATAAAAAACAATGATCAAAATAAAGGAGCAACTATCTACATTGACAGAAGGCCAAAAGCAACGGGGAATATTGCAGGGTTTATAAACAGTACACGACCCATGACCACAAATAAGCGACCCAATTGCGTATTTGAGGGGCAGGAAGGAAACTGTGTATTCGTATACGCAATAAAATCAATAGATGTAGGGGAAGAGATATTGAGTTATTGCAATAGCTCTTCTAATCTTGTGTTGTTAAGGGAGTGCAGTGGCCCACCTTAACAACACAACCACATTATTATGAGAACCAGTGTTGCTGCATTAGCACAACCCACACCATGAAATGCTTGCTTAACAACATTATTGCTGGGAGTGTGCCCTACAGGTTTTGAACCTGGGTCATCATCACTGCAAGCATTCCAGCTTGCTGCTAGACCATGGCCTGACCGATGTCGCAGTATTTGTACTATACTAAAGTTTGTGCATTGGCATAATTTACTGGTGGACCATTAGAATTTCTTAAGAAGTCTTAGATTTTCTTTACTTAAATTCGCTCTCATTAGATCGCTCTTTATATGAGCATGGAAACTCTCTCCTCTGGAATTTGTTTGCGTTATATTTTGTTATGGCTGGTTTTATATTCGCAGTTCTAACTGAAAATTCTATGCACTGCTATTTGGTTGGTTTGTTCCTGTTTATTTGTCTTGCAAACATTTCTGTTAGCTCCTGAATTTCTTGTCTAGATTATGCTTGAAGATCAAAATGAATTGCAAATTCAGGTGCTGATGGACTGCATTATTTGATATTTAACTTTTTACGCTAATATTATCATCAGTTGTATTGTGTTGGTTTGATTGATTTGTATACATAATCAAAATCTGTCAAAATCAACACTTTTAGGTGCTTCAATGATATTTTTGGTAGCACACTGGAGATTTTACAGACATGAAATGAATGACTTAATTTACCCATGATTTTACTATTGCTTCTAGATATGTTGCCCCAGAGTATGAAAATACAGGGTTGTTGAATGAAAGAAGTGGCATGTATAGTTTTGGGGTCCTCCTAGAGGCTATCACTGGACAAGAACCAATTGACTATGGTAGATCTGAAGGAGAGGTACATCTATATTACATTATAACTGTATGCATTTTCTAGGTATAACCAAGAGGCTAAAAATGGAGATACACTCATAAAATTCACATTGGAATAATTACACGGGCTCATGCTGCAGGTGAACCTTGTTGATTGGTTAAAGATGATGGTAGGGAATAGATGCTTTGAAGAAGTTCTAGATCCAAATCTGGAAGTAAAACCATCTACACAAGCTCTCAAGAACCCTGTGCTCCACACTTTTGGAGGTTCATGTTAATATCTTGCATATTTCTTTGGTCACCTCTGAGGCTCAATTAAGGTGCTCTTAATCATGGACGAAGCTCAAAATTTTTGTAGCTCAAAGGTTGGCATTTTAGTTAAAAAAAATTAGTTTCTGTCAGTAACTTGGCCATTCATGCTGATTTGAGTATCTCTGGCATGCTTGAAGGCTTGAACTAAAGTTTGTTCAACAAGTCAACAAGTTCATAAAATAAGCATCGTATAAATATCAACTGCCATATTACTATTTATTTACTGTGTAGTTTGGTTTGGACTTTTAACCTTCTGCTTCACAATTTTAGAGGTTCATGTTAATATCTTACATATTGCTTTGGTTACCTCTGAGGCTCAAAATTAAGGATCTCTTAATCATGGACGAAGCTCAAAGGTTGTCATTTTAGTTAAGTTTTATATATCCTTGGCACTATAGGCGATATAAAATCTTTTCTTCATCTGAAGAAAGTGGTTCATGTACTCCATGAGTGTTATTTCAAACCCCTTGGCATACACAAAAGAAAGGCCTATACAGAGCATATAGCTCTTGGCATTGGAACATGGTTTGGTCCAGTTTCATCATTACTCCTGTTCTTAAACATTGAGAATTCTTAACCTCAAGGAGAAACTTTGGAGGTGCTTTTCAGGGAAACTGATGTTCTCTGGATATGTGATAACTTGTCTATGTTCGACATTGAAATGCCATAATGGTTATGGTATTATTAGTTGGTAGGTTTGATTAATTTTGTATGGTTCTGCTATGGACGTCATTTAGAGAAGAGGAGATGAACATGTAGTTAGACACAAGTTCATTTTTAAAGTGATTTCCCATGCACAAATTTTTCATACCTCATATTTTAGGTCTTCATGCTTGTGGAGATGATACCAAGAGTAATCTCATTAGGATAGAAGTTGTGACAACATGTTTCATTGGGTAAAAGTTTGAAGGATCTGTTAGATGTGTATGAACTTAATGTCAGTTCATTCACCATATTGGGTATTTTTATCTCTTAGACACTCTCGAAAGAAAAAACCCAACCTTTAGTGCAAGGGAAAGCCTAAGGAAACTATTAAGTGGGTCAATAGCTGACACCTATATGACTTACTCCTCCTTTGGGTTTGGAATGAATATTAGGTCTTGATATTGATATTGTATTTTTTTTTAAATACCTACACAAAGGTGGCAATTGTGACATCTTTCACTCTCTTCCTGTTGCTATTGCCAAGTCCAAGACGTCTCTCTTTCCACCTCCAAGATTGTCGCTCCCATAGAAACCACGTCGGAGCTAGTAACTCTAGGCCGTCGTTGTTGCCACCTGATGGATGTCATTCTTGCCACGTCCAAGAGTGTCGCTCCCATAGCAACCACATCGGAACTAATACCTCATCCCATCAGTCTTGCCACCTTTAGAATGTCTCTCTTGCCACCTCTGAAACGTCTCTCTTGCCACCTTTAGAACGTCTCTCTTTCCACCTTAATAATGTCTCGTTTTCCACCTTTGAAACGTCTCTCTTGCCACATATGAAATGTCTCACTTGCCATGTTTGAAACATCGGTATTGCCACATTTGAAACATCCCGTTTTCCACGTTTGACACGTCGGTATTGCCACGTTTGAAATGTCCCTAGACGTCGGTCTTACGACGTCAATATGGGGCTGGACAATCCAATTTATGATGACACGTGGCATCATATAACATCGCAATATAGATGGAAACTAGGTCGTTGAAAAAACGATGTCCTGTGAAATGACATTTGAGGGGGTCTAAGGTTTGTCGATCTTCCGACAATAGAAAGTGGCAATTGCGTCAAACGCGCCATCAGAATTTGACCCAAATGCACTAGTGTCTATATCAAGGCCTCAATAAAAAATGGATCCCTCCAAGGCCTCCCTCTTCATGGGTTATAACCGACAACCTCCCATAGTTAATTTGTTGATGAAACACTGCTAATGAACACCCCCACCGTGCAAGAAGAAATTAAACTAAGTTCCATCCTCTCTGACTTTATCGAAGCCTCTGATACCACCTTTGATCTAGCCAAATCACAACTCTTCTTTTTTAATACTCATGTAGCAATCCAACAACACCTTTCTGAACTTTTGAATACCCCTATTTGGACTCTTCCCTCTAGCTACCTGGGACTTCCTCTCTCTAACTCAGCAACCAAAAACATCTCCCGGGATTCTCTCCTACTCTCCATCACCAACCATCTTAGAAACTGGACCTTTCGCTCCCTCAATCTCCCAGCCAGATTGGTTCTTTTAATGTCAGTGCTCCAAGCCATCCCATCTTACCTCTTCTCATCCCTAGCTTCCCCCCATTCTGTCATAAAGAAAATAAGGAATCCGCAAATAAATTTTCTATGGCATGGACATAATCAGAACAAAAAATGGGCCCTTTTCAGCTAGGACAAGGTCTAGAAGCCCAAATCTTTAGGCGGTGTGGGCCTTCAGGACCATGGAAAATTAAATAGCACCATGGGAGCAAGAATTTGGTGGAGATGGCTCAAAACACCAGCAAAGATCTAGGAAAAACTCTGGAAATGGAAATATTCCCCGAACACACATCAAAATCAACTCATAATAATGCAGGAGCATATCCAAGGCTCCAACATCTGGAATGCGGCCTGGAAAAACCGACCACTCATACAGAAACATGCCTTCTGGGAAGTGCGAAATGGACAGAATGCCCTATTTTGGATGGATTCCTGGCAACAAATTCCACCCCTACAACTGGAAGAAAATATATAATCCTACTAAAATCACATTCAAGATCTGGCCACTCTCAAAGTAGAAGATTTGTGGACAGATACCCGAAACATCTCTCCCTGGCGAAGATGGAAATCTACTCATTAGGAACTCCAAGTGTCAATGGATTGTGACCTGCAGCACTGGAAACAAGATACAACCCAAAGGTGTGTCCGGGAAAGCACACACCAAGACATTCTCATATGGGGATACATACCTCATGGAATCTTCACTCTCAAGGAGGGATACAACCTTCAGGATAAATTCCATAACCTTCAGAAAGATAGCATCTGGACAACAATATGGAAATTAAAACTCTGGCCCAAAATCTCTACTTTCCTCTCGCTTCTACTTCAGAACAAGATCTTAACCTAGGACAATATTCAAAAATGAGGGTTCATCAACCTGTCGATCTTCCATATCTTCCATCTCTAGGAAGAAACCATGGAGCACCTCCTAAATAATTGTCCACTAAGTGAGAACATCTGGAACCAGGCCACTCAGTTCATTAGAAAAACCAAACGAGTTAAAAACAACATCACAAGTACCATCAGGGACTGAGGCTCTGGCTCCTTCAAAAGTCCTATCTTGAATAGAACCTAGCAACTCTTACCAGGCTTCATAGTTTGGCAAATATGGAAAGAGAGAAACAAAGGAATCTTTCACTCCCAACCATCTCCTCCCAGCATCCTCTGGAATACAATCCTCATGCATCTCTTGGAAACTCTTCATCTACATTCATGGACCAAGGAATACTTCCCAACTGACCCAGGTGAGCTCTCACTCCTCAACTCCTAGGGATTCGCGTTTGCACACTCCACCCCTCCTCAACAACATCCCCTTTTTTCAAAATCCCTCAGTCCCTCTAAGTGTCTCCTCCCCCCACAAGACTTCCATAAGGTCAACTTTTATGGTGCATCAAAAGGAAATCTAGGACACCGAGTCTATGGTGCGGTCATAAGAAACATCTTAGGACAAATTCAAATCCTCATCACAGAAAATCTCGGATGTGACACCAACAATTATGCATAGCTTTAGGGTCTTATCAAAGGAGTGCAAATGGCACTAGATCAAAACTTCACATGTTTGTTCATTGAAGGAGACTCCAAAATCATAATAGACTTGGCAACAAAAATCTTGAATGGAAGAGATCCATGGAAAATCACACCCAGCTGGTGCCTCCTTGGCCCTCCTTACAACTTCTAGGCTCTTCTCAGACCCTCTCTAACTCTAACCCCTTCACACATTTGGCGGATTGCATACAAAGTTGTGGACAGACTGGCTAATGAAGGGGTTGAGTCTACACAATAGATCATTCTCTACGATTCCAAGCAGTCCAAAAGCTCACCCCTCTGGCTCTAATGCAAGGATATTGCTAAGATAGATGGCCCTAATCCAAATGGGGTACCATCTTTGTCCACTTAAAATCTCTACCAAGTCAGTAATGATCAGAAGCTCAGAAGCGAGTGCAGAAGAACATCAGTTGGAAGTTGATTTAGAGACCTCGAAAATCGGGAGTTAGGAGCACAGAGGTTGTTGTTTCCCTAATTTGTGAAGTCACGAAAAGCAAGAGAGGATTTGGACTGTTGATGTTCGAGGTGAACTGAACCATCGATCAGATCCCATTGATCGAACGCGAGAAATTTTTGGGAACTCGGGTTCTGGGAGTTCGTAGCATGGAAGGAGTTGTCTGGCCAAGTCCTGAAATGTGAAATGAAAGAGCGGATCTATACCATTGGTGCTAGAGGATATCATAACCCTAGATCTGGATCCATTCATCTAACGCAGGAAAATTTAGGGAAATTAGGTTTCGACAATTCGGATCATGGAGGGAGTTGTCTGCCTAAGTCGCGAAGTCGCGAAAAGTGGAATTGAAAAATGCAAGAGAGGATCTGGAATGTTGTTGCTAGAGGAGATATTAACCGCCGATTTGGTCCCATTGAGTGGACTCGATAAGATTTTTGGAACTTGGCAATCAGGAGTTCGAAGCATGGAGGAAGTTTTCAGCCTAGTCACGAAGTCACGATACGCAAAGTGCAAGAGCATATCTGGACAGTTGAAGCTCAAGGATATTTGAACCACCGATCCAGTCCCATTTATCTTAAGCAATTTGTAAGCCGATAGGTTGCAGGAATTTTTGTAAGTGGATAGGATGCGAGTATCTTTGTCGGCAGATATGCCGTAGGCATTTTTGTAAGCAGATAGGCTGTAGGATTTTTTGTAAGCAGATAGGTTGCAAGAATTTTTGTAAGCATATAGTCTATAGGCAAATTTGTAAGTAGACAAGATGTAGGTCTTTTTGTAATCTCTCAGCTGGAATTAATATAAGGATCCACTTTTTATTCACAGAAAAAAACAATAATGGTAGTAATGACCACCCAACACCCGGATCCTTCTGCAATAATAATAAATTCATGCATTTATTCTCTGGGACAACATAAACTAGATGTAATTGAGAGGGCTATCTGATGAAGCTCAAAATGAAGCAGCAGTAGCAGCATCAACATCATTAAACCACCACTCATCCAAGCGTGGGGAAATGACAACCATCGACGTTAAACCAATCATGAGACTTGCATGTTCTAGCTCTGATACCAACTTGAAAATAAAAAGAATGAAAAGGAATCGAATTCTCTCAAGCAAGGAAACACCTGGAGGCCATCAGAGAAAAGCCACACTAGACTTTTATTAAATCGAATGAGGATTACATTATATAGGATGACATTTCGTTTAGATGGTTGGAACCATTATTCATCTTAGAGGAGTCTTCATTATAAACTAATCTCCATTATTTTGAAATCAAATGTCATAACCAAAGATCCATCAAATCGACAAACAACCGAGTGTATCATGCCACATCAAAGCATATTGAGATACAACATCATTTTGTAAGATTGAAGATACAATAAAAGGAAATTGACTTGGTATATTGTAATACCAATGATAATATGAATGATACCTTTACAAATCCTTTTGGAAAGATGAAATTTGAAAGGAGAAATTTGAAATTTGTATAGACAAGTTAAATGTTGTAGAAAATACATTCCCTTTTAATTGAGAAATGTATTTTCTACAACACTTAACTTGTTTGTACAAATTTCAAATTTCTCCTTCCAAATTTTGTCTTTCCAAAAGGATTTATAAAGTTATCTGTCATATTATCATTTGTATTACAATGTACCAAGTCAATTTCCTTTGATTGTATCTTCACTCTTACAAAATGATGTTGTATATCAATAATATTTGATGTGGCATGATACACTCGGTTGTTTGTCGGTTCGATGAAACATTGGTTATCACATTTAATTATTGTTGGTACCTTTTGTTTTTCTCCTACATCTTCAAGAATCCGTCTCAACCAAATTTCATCATAGGTGACACTGCATAAAGCTTTGTACTCAACTTCATTGGATGACAAGGAAACAATTGGGTGATTATTGTTGCTCCATGACACAAACCCTATAATGAATGCATAGGCTATGGTTGACTTTAGATCATCAGGATATCCTATGCAATATGAATTTGCATATCCTATCAACTCTTAAAATCATCAGTATATTCAATACCAAAATTAAGATTCGAAGTTTCATATATCAAAGGACTCGCTTTGCTATTTTCCAATGAATTTCATGAGGCTTACCCATGAATTTACTAAGTTTATTGATTGAATATGGAATATATGGTTTATATGTAGTTAGATAATTTAGTCTTCCCACTAAATGTGGATACAAAGTATTGTTCATTTTTTTTTCTTCATCATCATTGTTGAGCTTAATTTTATGTTCTAATGGAGTAGACACTAGTTTACATTAACTCATACTAAACCTTCTAATTAACTCAATTGTATATTTTCTTTGCGTGATTAGTGTATTATGTTGATTAAGGTTGGTTGTCATTTATGTCAACCCTTGAAGAAAGCCTCGTAGCAGAAAGGTTTGGGTAATGGACCCAAGATTGTTTGATGTAAATATGACTCATTTTTTTTTTTCATGGTTGATAAGAAGTAAATATGGATGAACTCCAAAGTGGTCCCCTTATGGTGAAAGCCCTCATGAGAAGACGCTTTGCGGAGTAAGAGAACTGATGCTTAATTGTGGAATAATGAGATTAAGGAAAATGAATTTGTCAAGGAAACTATCCTATATGGATAGTTCTTGTCATGCCATTTCCGATGGTATGTAGAACGTCATATAACTCCAGACGATTAGAGAGTTATGACCATGTGAAGTTGGAGAACCTAGGTTTGGGTAATGGACCCAAGTTTGTTTGATGGATCACGGTATGATTTTTTTTGTACTTGAAAGTAACACTATTCCATATGGATATTACATTTCATTCCATTTCTAGTGGTATGTGGAATTTCACATAACTCCTCACGGTTTGAGAGTTATGGCCTTACGAAGTTGGAGGACCCTCATATGTCATCTAGAAGCCCCAAAAGGTCAAAGTAGTCCAAGTGGTTTAAGAGATTTTAAAAGGTAAATAATAAAGTGAAGTCATGAGGTATTATAATTCAAAGTGAATAAAAAATAAATTATTTCAATAATAAATTTAATGGAGAAATTAGAAGTGGGTTAACCCTAAAATAAAGAAAGTGGGCCAAGTGACCTAGAAGATGTTTTCAAGGAAGCTACTTGGAGAGTATAAATAAGAGGCAATGCTCTCTCATTTTAATCACACTTGAGAATATTGAATATATATAGGTGTATGAGGTAACAAAGGATATCTAAGCTGAATTTCTAAGGTAAGGTGAAGAAAAGAAGGCTGAAATGCAAGGAAGGATAAATTCTTTTGATGGTGCTATCTAAGGTATGTTATTTACAGGTCATCTCACCATTTTTGCTATAATGTTTTTTATAAAATGATTCAGAATGTGAAATTTCTATGCCATTAAGAAACTATACCCAAGTATAGGTAGTAAAAAATTTAGCTTGTGGGTCATTGTATTTTGGGAGTTACACTCCGTGGAAAATAGGGTTTGTGGCTAGTCCTAAAACTAGTCAAGAACAAGTGTTTTGAGTAAAAACGTCTTAACTTCTTCGTAACAGATCCAATTTAGTGAGACAAAATGTGTTGGTTAGGGTATAGTATATAGTATTCTTTGTAACATTTTTAGATCAATTAAATGAATATTTCGTGCGGGGCACGCTCCACAAGGTCACTCTCTAGAATAATCCGTAATTCAACAAGGTATGCCATTTTTTCTATAACTCCTTTTCTGAGAGGTTCCAAGTAGTGACACCTGGAGGAATTGTATAAAACACACTTAGGAACATTGTATATCAGTTTCAGATCTTTATACATTACAGGTTCAAAGTTATGATTACTTCAAGTTAGGGTTGTTGACTAATCCAAAAATAGGCATGTGAGACTAAAGAAAAGTTTGATGAAAATGCTAGTCTCTTTTTGTTAAAGTTAAGTAAGGTTTGCAGGAATGTGATGATATACACTAGGTCTATTCTAGAGCTACAAATCATATTTGTATGATGAAATTGATGAGGGCTTTTGGTTGAGGTACATGTTGAGTACATGGTTGAGACAAGTACTTGATGAGTTGGCACATACATGAGGTGTATAGTTGATGATGTTGGTACATATTGATGAGTCATATTTGATGAGTAGTTGATACATGATTGGTACCTACTTGGTACATGGTTGGAGACACTTGTTAGTAGTATTGTTGACACATGGTTTATGGATGTTGTAGCATACTTGTATTATCAGAAGCACATATTCATCTTGGTGATGATTATGAGTTGTTGTGTTATACTTGGTTGATGCACATCTTTGAGAGTTGTCTTGGTGATCGATATTGGTGATTATATCTAATTTGGTTGATAAAATTGATGAGACAGGTTGTTGTGATAGGTTGTTTGGACAAGTTGTTGTGACAGGTTGTTGTAACAGGTTATTTGTACAGGTTTGGTGAATGGTTGATGCAGTTGTTCATGGTACAGGTTGAGGTACAAGTTGGTGCATGGTTTATGCACTTGTTTATGGTACAGGTTGATTACAGGTTGGTTGGTAGAGGTTGGTGCATGGTTGATGCACTTGTTTATGGTACATGTTGATTACAGGTTGAGGTACAGGTTAGCGCATGGTTGATTCACTTTTTTATGGTACAGGTTGATTACAGGTTGAAGTATAGGTTGGTGCATGGTTGATGCACTTGTTTATGGTACAACTTGATTATAGGTCGGTTGGTATAGGTTGGTGCATGGTTGATGCACTTGTTTATGGTACAGGTTGACTACAGCTTGAGGTACCGGTTGATACATGGTTGATGCATGGTACAGGTTGTTTGGTACATATTGATTGGTACAGGTTTACAACGATATATCTCATAGTGATAGTGTGATAGTAGTTGCATGATTCTACTTCTACTTCAGGGCGGTTGGATGGAGAAAGGAAAGGTGGTTGTAGCCACCTTCCGATTGTAGCCAAAGAACACAGGGGGTTGTAGCCTCCTTCTGGTTGTAGCCAGAGAATTGGGGAGTTGGAGCTTCCCTCACGTTGTATCCTGATAAACTAGGGAGTTGGAACCTCCTTTCAGTTGCAGCTGGAAAACAAACGAATTTGGTGCTTCCAATGAATGTAATTCTTCAATACATATAAGAAAAAAAATTATATGGTTTTCTCCCTCTTTGGGTTTCCACGTAAAACACTAGTGTACTGTGTATGTGTATGATTGTTCATTTGTTCATTGTTTATTTAATATACATTTATTAGATGATAATGCTACATTGATATAACACTTGGATCATATGGTTAAAAAGGATTAAATTTCTCTATTACTGATTCACCCCCCCTCTTAGTAATCCAACAATTGGTATCAGAGCAAGGATCCTTTAGGAAACATTTTAACCACTGGAAGGAGATCATGGATTATTATGAGAATGGAGTACCAATGTTTAAGGGTGAGAATGGTTTTAAGTATGAGATGTGGAGCAGAAGGATGAAAGTATTTGTACAGGCACAAGGACATTATATTTGGCTATTAGTTGTTACAGGATATGATAGTTCAAAAAGGGCAAAGACTGCATCCAAGAAGGAATTGAAGAAGAATAAAAAAATAGTAATGGACTTCATCTGGGAAGGATTACCTAAACCGGTAAGAGAAAAGGTTGGTAAATGTTCATCAGGAAAAGAACTTTGGGATAAGTTACATGAAATATATTCTTCACCCATCGTAGATTTAGAAAATGACAAAGAAGATGCAGACATAGAAAAAGAAGAAAGATGCTCATCATGTCAGATAGATTCAGAAGAGGAAGAGTATGATGAAGTAGAAGTTGATTACAAAGAAAAATTGATCAGTGCAATTAAATATCTAAGGAAAGAAAGAGAATAAAACAAGTCATCCAAGAAAGAATTGATGAACCAAAAGAAAATGGTTCAAGGTTCTGAAAAGGATCAACAGGTCATCAAGAATTTAAGAGCTCAACTAGAAGAGGCTAGAAGAATTAAAGAAACTCTAGAATATCAAAAGAAATGTTTAGAAGCCAACATAACAACATAAAAGGAAGAAGTAGAAAAGAGTGAAAAGATACTAATGGATCATCTCAAGGAAAGAACCAATGACTTAAACCAACTTGAGGAAGAGTTTGGTCAAGAAGAGAAAAGATTGGAAGAAGAAATAATTACCTTGAAAATCCAACGTGAAGAAGCAAAGAGAACAGAAGAGGTCATGAAGTCTCAAATAATGAATAAAGAAGAAGAGGTTGAGAATCTTGAAGAATAAGTTGTCACACTAAGAGTCAAAATCGTCAAGCTCAACAAGAATGTTGAAGAGACAAAAACATCCACATCAGGTTTAGAGAATGAAAAGAAGCACTCTACGTTGCTAGAAAAGAAGACTGAAGAAAATAGAAAGAGTTATGCAGAAGTACTCAAGGGAAGGAATCATGGTCAACCGGAATATAAGAAAACTATTGAATATAGATCTTCAAGAATACCATCTATGTTCAAGCCACAAAGAAGATTCAATCATGATCATGATCAGTCAAGGAAAAAATTCAGAAGGACTACTCCAAAAAGAAGATCATTCACTCCCAGGTATGAAAATTTATTTTATGGTCATTGTTTTTATTGTACTAACTTTGTACATAAGGTTGAAGATTGTAGGGATTATAAAATAAATGTTCAAGCAAACAGTGCCTATGTGGTTGCACGTAACATTGAGTGTTACAAATGTCATAACTATGGACACATAGACATTGATTGTAGAAGCATGATCGATACTTCCATGAAAGAGAATACCGATATCATATATAAGAAAGTATGGATAAGAAAACAGGAAGAACATGTGAACAAAGACCAGGTACCAGAGATCGCAAGATTGACAATAAAATGAGATGAAAAAAATTCTACAGAGAAAAGGAAAGATGTCAGATACAGAAAGGTTTGGAAAATAACTAAAAGAAAGGAAGGACAGGTAAATAAGGAACAAGTTCAAGAGATTGTACTTTCAAGCATTGTAGTGAAAGATGAATCGACAGATAGAAGAAAGAAGTTAGAGATCAGAAAGATAATGATTCTACCAATGAAGATGATGATGAATCTACCAATCAAGATGATGATGAATACACATCAGAGCAGGAATTGTTTTGAGCCATCCGGCTTGGAGACTCCCAAGTAATATGAAAATTAGATAGGGGGAGTCTATGTGATAGTTGTGACAGTCCAAAGAACCATCCTTCGAGTAGCTTGCAAAGTTTGAGAAGACATATTAAGAGAAATCAGTTAGCAAAAGTATAGTTTGATATATTAATCAAGACTTCATGATATTATAGTGATAAATGGGTCAGCATTATGCACAATTGCACAAATAGAGTCTTAGACAGTATGGACAGAGATGGATTCGTAAGAACACTTAGCAGGTTTGGATAGATATATGATAGTGGAGGACATCATGGATTCATAGATTGGTTCAGAGAGTGATTCAAAGAAAAATGAACATTATCATAATGGATAATAATTACACAGGAAATGGCTCAAACAATGCTAATGGATTCCAAATTGACAGGTATTTTTTGGATACATGCAGTGCATACATCAGCTCACATTCAAAGCAGAGTAATTCTCAGAAACAACAATGACAAAACTGCCTATGAACTATGGAAAGGAAGCGCAGACAACAACCTCTACATCAAGGTAACTCAAGGTAATATTTTATTAATTGAAATTTATGTTGATGATATTGTTTTGGAAGTACTAATGACAGGTTAAGCCAGAAATTTGCAAAGGATATGAAGAATGAATTTGAAATGTCATTACTTGGAAAACTATCCTTCTTTTTGGGTCTTCATATATGTCAAATAAGCCAAGAAATTTTATTTCTCAAACTAAGCATATCAGAGAAATGTTAAAGAGGTTCGGAATGGAAGATTGCAAACCAGTTACCACTCCTATGTAGACCAGTTGCAAGTTGAGCAAAGATAATGATTCAAAGTCTGCATACCAGAAGCAATACAGGTCAATGATTGGTAGCTTACTATATGTGACAATATCCATACCAGATGTAATGCAGACAGTTGGACAGGTGGCACGATATCAAGAAGCACCAAATGAATCACATGTATTAGCAGTGAAGAGGATTTTCAGATATCTCAAAGGAACATAAGAGTTTGGATTATGGTATCCAAAAGGAAATGATCTATCACTTATTGCCTACACAGATGCAGATTGGGCAGGTTGTTTTGATGGTCGACGAAGCACTAGTGGAGCAATGTTCTATTTGGGTGAGTGTTTAGTATCAAGGCTAAGAAAGAAACAATCATCAGTATATCTATCTACAACCGAGACAGAGTATATTGCAACAACAACATGTTTTACATAGGTTCTTTGGATGAAACAAACTTTGACATATATACAGGTTGAGTATGATGATCCCATTCCAATATATTGTAATAATACAAGTGCCATCAATATCTCAAAAAACCAGGTGATGCACTCCAATACGAAGCACATTCCAATCAAGTATCACTTTCTACGGGAACATGTTGCAGAAAAGAACATCAAAGTTGAGTATGTGGGCACAAAAGAACAAGTGGAAGACATATTTACAAAACCACTTCCACAAGAAGCCTTTGAACATCTTTGCCAAATACTTGGAGTTAGTTCTATTCCAAAATGAATTCTTTTTGAATGTTTTTTGAATGGTTATCTTATATGTATTAGATGTACACGAGGAAGCACCATAAGAGGACAATTCAGTTAGGGGAAGCAACCCTATATGGAAATATACCTTTGCCATTGATGACAAAGGGGGAGATATTTATCAGATGCAAAGGATAAAGACATATTTATCAGATGTAGAGGAGAGAGGCATAGTTCCAGGGAGAGAATGAGTGATATGATTTTAGTATCGCATCTGAGTGTTTCCATCAATGCTAAAGGGGGAGATTTTTTATTAAGGTTGGTTGTCATTGCTGGATTACTGAGAGGGGGGGTGAATCAGTAATAACATAATTATAATCCTTTTTCTTCAAATGTTATATCAATGTAGAATTATTATCCAAAAATGAGCAGTAATAAATAAACAATCACACACATACACAGTACACCAGTGTTTTACGTGGAAACCCAAATCAGGAAAAAACCACAGAATGCTTTTTCTTATATGTCTTGAAGAATTACATTCATTGGAAGCACCAAATTCCTTTCTTTTCCAGCTGCAACTGGAAGGAGACTCCAACCCCCTAGTTTCTCAGGCTACAACCTGAGGGAAGATCCAACTCCCCAAATCTTTGGCTACAACCAGAAGGAATCTACAACCCCCAATGTTCTCCGGCTACAACCGGAAGGTGGCTACAACCACCTGTCCTTGCCCTGTCCTGCCACCCTGAAGTAGAAGTAGAATGATGGAACCACTGTCACACTATCACTGTGAGATATACCACTGTAAACCTGTACCAATAAATATGAACCATGCATCAACCATGCATCAACCTGTACCA
The DNA here is from genome assembly GCA_009831015.1 of Picea engelmannii. Classification (NCBI taxonomy): domain Eukaryota; kingdom Viridiplantae; phylum Streptophyta; class Pinopsida; order Pinales; family Pinaceae; genus Picea; species Picea engelmannii. Next base: position 367,101 of record ML802859.1, on the reverse strand, counting down.
TAAACAAATGCATCAACCATGCACCAACTTGTAATCAACCTGTACTATAAACAAGTGCATCAACCATGCACCAACCTGTAATCAGCCTGTACCATAAACAAGTGCATCCAACCATGTACCAAGTATGTTCCAATCATGTTTCAACTACTCATCAAATATTAATCATCAATATGTATCATCATCATCAACTACACACTTCATGTATGTGTCAACTCATCAACTACTTGTCTCAACCATGTACTCAACATGTGCCACAACCAAAAGCCCTCATCAATTTTATCATCCAAATATGATTTGTAGCTCTGTAATAGACCTGTTGTATATGATAACATTCCTGCAAACCTTCCTTAACTTTAAAAACAGGAGACTAGCATTTTCATCAAACTTTTCTTTAGTCTCACATGCCTAGTTTTCGATTAGTCAACAACCCTAACTTGAAGTAATCATAAATTTGAACCTGTAATGTATAAATATTTGAAACTGATAAACAATTTTATTCAGTTTGTTTTATGCAATTCCTCCAAATGGAACTACTTGTAACCTCTCATAAAATGGGTTATAGAAAAAATGGCATACCTTGCTGAATTCTGGCTTATTCTAGAGAGAAACCTTGTAGAGCGTGCCCCACACAAAATATTTGATGAAATACTCTAAAAATGTTACAAAACCTACTAAAGAATGTGCCCTAACAAACACATTTGGTCTCACTGAATTTGGATCTGTTATGAAGAAGTTATGACATTTTTTCCTGAAACATCTGATTTTGACTAGTTTCAGGACTGACCACAAACCCTATTTTCCACAGAGTGTAACTCCCAAACTACAATGAACCACAAGATGAATTTTTAACCACATATACTTGCATATGTTGTCTCACTTTCATAGAAATTTCAATATCTGAATCATTATAGAAAAAACGTTATAGCGAAAATGGTGAGATGACCTGAAAATAACATACCTTAGAAAACACCATCAAAATAATTTATCCTTCCTTGCATTTCGGGATTATTTTCTTCATTTTCCTCAGAATTTCGGCTTAGATATCATTTGTGTACCTCAGAAACCTATATATATTTAATATTCTCAAGTGTTTTTTAAATGAGAGAGTCTTTCCTCTTATTTATACTCTCCAAGTAGCTTCCTTAAAAACATCTTCTAGGTCACTTGGCCCCACTTTCCTTATTTTAGGGTTGGGTCCACTTCTAATTTCTCCATTAAAATTATTATTTAAATAATTTATTTTGTATTCACTTTG
>ML802859.1:326935-347599 GCA_009831015.1 Picea engelmannii | reverse complement strand
TGTATTGGATTCTTATTGATGTTTAATTAATTTGACTGATATATCCGATCTATCAAAATAGTAAAAAATTCAACAATTATAAGAGTGAACAAAGTATGAGTGGAAATATTAAATCAGTGAAAAATTCAACAAGTAAACCAACGAACAACTTATCAAAACAATGAACAACGTATGATGGAACTATTTTTCTTGTCATCGACATTTTGATTCAAAATTCAGAATGTGAACGTCAGGTAACTATAGTCGTCAAAGAAGCATCGTGACTTTTACTCAGTATTCCAAATTCATGTAAAAAAGTTAAAAAATAAATAAGTAACCATATTAATTTTGAGGTGACAAAGGAGCTAAGTTTTAATTCCAATTATCCAAAGCCCTTTATATTTAAATCAGGGGAAGGTTTAAGATTTATTATAGTGCCTAAAATATGCAGTTTTATAATTCGTATTTACTTAATGCTAATATTACAACTAAGATTCAAATTATTAGAGTTCGCCCTAATATTAGGACTAAGATTCAAATTATTTGTGAGTTGCTCCTGCCCCGTTTACAACTTTTTGTTTCCTTAAAAATTACGGATGTGTTGGTATGGTGCCAAATGGCTTTATTGGTTCATGATTAGATTAGGGATCTTCAAAACTTAAAGAGTGATTCAATGCCATCATTTTTTTTTATAGTTATTATTGCATTAATTAATTAATTAGTCATTGGAAAATTTCTCAAATGTTCTCGTGTTAAATTAAACTTAAGTTTAAAAAATTAGCACATCTACATTATAAAGGTGGTTGATAGACAATTTGTGTATACGATAAGTTTGAATCTTAATGAACTCGACATTAAAAGAAAAATCGTATCCCTAGCTCCAGTGGATTATCTATCGAGGTTAAAGAAAATAAAATTGGATCTTCATTCTCATTCATTTCGAAAGTCAATATTGATAGGTAGATTTTCATTCTCACTCATTCTTTGTGGGTAATCTAGAGTGCCAAAAAAATCAGGTTGTATCCCAAGAAACAAGGTCAATGAGGCCATTAAAATTCACATATAAAATCGTTGTGACAAGAATGAATATGGACTCACTCTCAAACAAGTGAATCTAATATCATTCCTACAAAAATCATCGAAAGATTTTGTTTTCAGAACAACAAAAAACAAAATTCATTATATATGACGGCTAAGTAAAATGGAAATGCTCCACTATCGTAATATTAATATAATGACACCGGGGTGGCAGGAGCAGGAGGGTTCATTCTTTGCCCACACAGAAACAAAGTCCTCTCTTTTCATTGGAGTTTGGAATGGCTTCAGATAATCAAGCGGAAGCTTATGCTCTATTACATGGTCTCCTTCTTTCCAAAAAAATGAACAACCACTCACTCTCAGTCATTGGACACTTCAAATTAATCCTCAAACATGCACAAAAAGTAACTCACCCTACCAATATCTATCTTAAATATATCTCCCATCGTATCTACTTATCCTACCACTCCTTCCATAATCTAATATACTTCCACATTTTTAGACATTATAAAAAGGAATTTGATGAGCAAAAAAACCTAGCCATAGCTAAGGAGTTAGGCATGCTATATGTTAATAATCGTGCCTCCCTCAGCGCTATCCCTTGATGTTGTTTTTGAATCTGAATCTGCTCCCCATCCACACCTTGTGGTATGGCGCCACCTCGCTCTTCCATCTCAACACATATCCTTCGATCCTCCCATTGTGTGCTTCCCATTTGCGTCACCTCGACACTTCACCAGCTTGTGCCACCCTCCCATCCTTCTTAACTCCCCTCGGGTGTGGAAGTCCCCTCACCGGCTTGCCCCGTGCGTCCTTCACCTTCTTGTTATGTATCTGCACTTGGATCCCTTTGCACTCATTTTCTCTAACGTCACCTTGGTACTTTGCTTCTTCTCTAGGAATTAATGACCACATTTTAGTTAGCAAATGAGTCCATGTCATCTTGTGCATGCATTCTCTCAACGTTATACCAAATCGCCTCATGTACTTCACATGGTAGATGGATAAATCTTATTTTACATCCACTCTCGTGCTCCAAGTGGTCACCATATACATTTCCACAATCGTCTAGGAAGGCGCCATCTCCTCCTCAAAATCAATTGGTTTCTTCCTTATTCTCCCAAAACAGGATTGCAATTCCAGGAATATGAGGAAGAATCAGAGAGGATGATGAGAAATCATAGTTGAGGATCACGATGATCTCGTTAACACAATACAGACTCTACAAATTAAATTCAAAGGTTTATCAACACAGGTTTTGTCTATAATGGAAATCACCATTCAACAAAGAAACGACCAATAGAAGATGCACGATGAATGTGAAGCCCTCAGGAAACATCTTCCAGACCTTCAATTCATTGTTGGACCACCTTCCTCTTTAGCTTATCCTTCTTATTCGGTATCCATCTCTGATAACGATTCTTCTCTAGGGCCTAGGATCTAGACCTTAGACTTAAATGTCCCTCTGCAGTAGCTAGAAGATGAGGAACCCGATAGCCAGGATGCGCACAATCTTTCCTAAGTAAATACAATGATTTTTTTAGAACATTTTAGGCTCGATTTGTAGAATTTACTCTGTTAAAAAAAATGTAGCCAAGAGAAATTCAAAAAATCTGTCCTATGGCATTTCCCAAACTCCTCTCTGGAGAACATGGGGGAGATCAAATTTTTTTATACTATTCTTCTAGACTTATGTTGTATACTCTCTGTGTTTCCACACATAGTTTTAATATATACTTTTTTCCCAGTCTTTGTTAAAAAAAAAATATTAATATAATGACATTCTCATATATAGAAATTAAAATTTAACCTAACAATATATAATAATTCAGATATAATAATTCAGAGACTATTTTCGATCATTTCATCATCTTAAGGGCCAAGACAACCTAAAGGTCACTCCAATGTTCTTACATACATATTATTCTCCAAGAGAAGCAACAATGATTTCTCAATGAAAACTTAAAAAACTAACCTACACAACAATGGATCAAAACCGTAAATGAAATTAAAGCCTTAATTCATAAATTCATATATACAACCATGTCTGCTACAAAATGAAAATAAAGAAACAAATTTTTAACTTCCAAAGATGGGGTCGTTGGTTAATTGAAGCACAGGGTTGCAAGTGAAATAGAATTCTCTTACCTAACATTTTGATGTGGTAAAATAGAGATCATGCAATTCAAATCTTTCACAAAATGGAATCTCGAACGCCAGGTCGAACAGTCGTTGAAAGAAGGGAAAGTGTTGACTAGAGTCCCAAACTCCAATGTCCATTGTCTTGTGGATACAATTGGATTCGCTCCTCATCTTTGCTTTGTATGGGAGATGGGAAGAAATATGAAACGCTTCCCAATGTAGTTTCACCTTACCTAATTGAAACATGTGCTACCAACGATGACACTCTTCACACCGCACATATTCCACAACTAAGTTAATCAAAATCAAATGGAATCCTTGCTAATCATCCAAACGTGGAAATCAACTCATGAGAATCTATAATTTCTTAATATGATTAAGTAAATATGAAAAAGCAAACACATAAATGTATTCCTTTATAAAAGAAAGAAAATTAATGGTTGAAATCACAGCCCTTCATTTATTGTGATGACGAAAAATATTTCATCCACATTTAATCATGTCCATAAAAAACATATTAAGGACTAAAACCCTATTGAAAGTGCTCATTTCCAATAGATATACGCCTCTCAACTTAATAAAATAATACTCACACGATCAAATAGAAGCTAAAAAATGTCATTTAAATTTTTAATTGAGAAATTAATTGTACATAATCCAAAGCTTCTAACTTCATCATTGCTTAGATTTTAATTTATGACTTTTAAAAAACAAAACAGATAAGAAGAGAGGATTGACTTAAAGAATAATTTATATATGTATTCTTTGTGTTAAGAAGAGAGGATTGAGTTCAACAAAATTTTACATATGTATTCTTTGTGTTAATAGGGATACGATAATCTCCGAGCAATTATTTATTTTCTTTTGAATTAGTTTATTAATGACAATTAGATATTAATGTTTGTAAAGTCATATTTTCAGCTATGCATATAAAATCATAGACATTAAATCTTCTTTTGGATTTGGCTAAACAAGTAGATAAAGTGCTTAAACAATTGCTTAATAAAGTGTTATTATCAGCTATGCATATAAAATCATAGACATTAAATCTTCTTTTGGATTTGGCTAAACAAGTAGATAAAGTGCTTAAACAATTGCTTAATAAAGTGTTATTAGATCACCTTCTTTTGGAAATACCGAATTTACTTTTTCTTTCTTAGACCTACACCTCAATATAGATCTGTTTCTTATAATATTAAGGACGTAGTTACAAGATCTTTTTCTTATGCTCTATCGATATAATATTAGCTACAAGATGTGCTTTATCGATTGGATATACTAATAGTTACAAGATGTGATGCTTATGCTTCATCTACTCACTCTACATGTTCTACAAGGTGGTTATAGATAAATTAGAAGGTATGCTGGTAAACATGGTGATGAACGAAGAAATGATGGTGCTGTTATATATGGCTCCATGGTGCTGCTATATATGGCTCCGTGGTGGTGGCTTCATATTTTTTTTTAATAAGCAGGTGCATTTATGTTGTACCAAGGATAATGCTTGGAGAATTTACAACTTTATAAAAAACAATGATACAATTTAATCAATTTCTTCTATTACTAAAATAATTCCCAAACATGGAAGATCACATGGATTCTAATGAAAACATTCATATTATTTTATAGATAAATAGTTATATATTGTAATTAAAAATTATATTTTATTTTCATTTATAGAAATGGAAAAGATAGTATCATGTAATTATGTGACAATTTGTAGAAAAACATAGTTTTTTTTTTTTTTTTTAATATATTTTTTATTAGTCATATGATTGTCCTTATCTCATCAAAAAATTGGAATATAATATTTAGAAAAATTAAAAATTATTTTAATAATTATTAAAAAAATTTAATACATATATTTCAAAATTATTGTAAAATTAAAAAATATATATATTTTAAGTAAAGTAACTAATTGAAAGTCAAACCAATTTGATTCCAAAACAATTACAATATACTCTTCCATAAACATGTATAAAAATATGTAAATTAAGATATAAAATTTGAGATGACCTTAGCATCATTATATATCTTCAATGAATTCTATTTAAGTTAGAATTCAATATAAAATATGATTTAAAAAAACAATGAATATGTTAACTTTATGTTAATAATAATAATTTAATTAATAAAACCCTTGTGTGAATTTTAAATAAGTTAATAAAATTTATATAATTAAGAATTTGGTACAAGTTGTGATAAAAATAAAAATTTTATTTTAACAACGACAATGTCGTCATCACAAACCTTTTGAGAATTTTGAATTAAAACATGATAACTATTTTGAAATAAACATCTACTAAGTTGCATTACATTTCAACATTATCAATACTGTACTAACATATTGAAAAAAGAGGTATAACCAATTAATGAAACAATTAAGGTGCACTTTCTACAACTAAGAAGGGATTGTTCTCACTCGAGTTGGAATCCATGGTCTTCACCATTCTTTACAACTTCATACTTAGTCATTGTTTATCTTAGTATTTTTTTGGATGGATTAAAATCCTACATTATAAACTCAACAACCAATCTTTGATTAGCACATAGCATGTAGTTGTCGACACATTCGAATTTGTTGTTTCATCTTATTCATGGACTCTTATCCCTAATTTAAGTTGTTCACATTTATAACTCGTCATAGATAGATATGATCCTACAATAAGATAGTTCCTCAAGAGAAACTTTGCGCATGTTTGTGTTTTCATTGAGAGTCTGCATATATTTTTCTAAGGTATCCATGAATGCCTTGATCACTGTGTGGAATTTGGTGGGATGTATAAGATGTTTCTCTCTTAAATCCATTATCACCTTTGTGGTATATTTGGTTATATCTTGCTTGTGACATGTGATCTGTTGAATTTTCTTGAGAAGTTTCTCCATAGTGAGGGTATTTATTAGATATTCTAGGGGAGGGAGATGAAACTTGTATATTAAAAATTGGGTTGCTTTGTGCAGTTGCACATAGATTGTTAGGTTATCTATTTGTTTGGTATCTTTTTAGCTTGCTAACATCACTCCAACGAAGCGTAATCATTATTCCTTTATATTCTTTAGGGGTAAGGAAACTCGACCGACGTGTTTTGGTCTTTGGCAATCCATCTATCAATATCGCCTAGACCTTCCTAAATGGTGATGAACTGGGTTTTCTTGGCTTGCACTTGAATATGTTTTTCTATAATAATGGTTTTCATCTGTTGAAAGAGGTGCATGTGGGAATACATATATGTGATGGATTCCTCTAGTTCTTCCTTAAATTTCTATGTGCTTTCCTTAAACTTTTTCAGGATTCCCTCATCTATCTTCACCTTCTTGATATTCTCTTCCAACTCTCTCATCATATCATCCCTCTCTAGATTCTATCCATATAAGTTCTTTAAATTGTCTTATGCCTCCATGGTCAAGAAAATTGTAAGAGAATCTATAGAAAGTGGATCATCACTCACATTTTATGTGATTGGGGTCTCTGTGAGTATTGATATCGGGTTTCCCCCTGTGACCGAGATATTTCAGACTTCTTGTTGTATTATGTGGCTAGTGGCTTTGTCATACCTAAAATTTTTCAAGTTAAATATTTTTATAGGTTTATACGGAGTACAAAGTCCTAGATCCAACCCACTAAATTTATTGTGACTATTGGGACCTCCTGTTGATATCTCTAGGATATCGGTGTCCATTGGATTGGTGTAATTATTAAGATATTCCTCATATTTATTTCATTGCACTTCTTCTACTTCCTTAGTTGTTGCTTCTTCTCTGACTTTATGTTCTGCAACTACCTTTTCTTTTGCTACTCTTTCTGGTACCTCTTTCCATTCGACCTCATCTTCCACTTCTTTCTTAGAAGATTCCTTTTCTTCTTACTCTACTTTAGTTTCTACCACATCAAAGTTTTCCTTAGCTTTGGATTCGTTGCTTTTCCTCTTCTTTTCTATGGCATATTCCATCTTTTTGTGGATTTTTTCTTTCTTTATTCTCTTATTATCTATCATTGTTTCTTCTGCTTCCGTTGATATGGAATGTGCATATGTGGTTACAACAAATGCCTTTGTTGTTCCATGTTCTTCTTCTTTCTTTCGAGCTTCCTCACGAGATCTTTCTTCATCTACAATTCTCCCTAGGGGTTTTCTTTGTCTCAAAGAAATGACCTCATCATATGTCCCAAAAACACAATGGACTTCCTCTTCCTCCCATGTGGCCAAAGTGTATTCCCATGGGACGCCATACTTATTACGTTGCTCCTTGACAACTTCCGTTGGTTCATGCCTTCTAAATCATTTTTTTCGAAAGTGGTATGATAGTAACATATCCACTTCATCATGATCCTGCTTGGTGGTTGCGAACAAGTAGGATCCGATCCATAATGGGAGTAGGGGCCAAACAAATTTATTTTCTTGGTAGATGGATCCCCCAACTCCATTGATCATTGTTTTGTAGGCCACTTTTTGGAGCACCAACTTGTCTCAAAAAAATATGGGGAGTATATGTGGATCTTTAGTGGCTCTGTATATGTTGATGTATGCAGTATACTCCATTAAGTGTCAATCCCCTATCCTTATAATTACTTCTAAAAACTTATTGGTCATGCACAAGGTTGGCATGCAAAAAATGAATTCCTATAATGGGGTCAGGAAGTGGTCACATATCTTGTGGTACTCTATTCTATACTTGTGCTCCCAGAAAACTTTGTAGTAGATGTGGATGGTTGGATATATCGACCGCCATGCCCAAGCCATATTTAGATATTGATGTGCCACATGCTTGATATCAAGGAAGTATGAGGACATGTGAAAATATGGAAATTTTATGGGATCGACTTCCTTGACGATTGTGATAGACTTTGTTAAGTTTACTAACAAGATATAAACCCAATTGAATGATGACTCTTTGTATACAAAGTAGTAGATTAGGGGAATATATGAAAGAGTAAATTTGGAAGCGTATGGCTATCCATACAATTTGTAGAGCATATCCACGATGTAATGATATGGCTTCCTCAGTGCAGTGGTGTGGTGCATGTTAGTTGGTCTTTGTTTGAATGATTTATATGGTTTGTACCGGATGCTAAAAAAGTATTTTTCCATGCACTTGAATCCACCAAGAAGTTATTCATCTAACTTATGGGTTACCTTATCTATATGGTAAAAAGTTTCTAAATTGGTTGGTCAGAATGAAGTTATGGGCTCTCCCCTAGCATTGCATGTTTACCTATTCTGCAAGTCTACATGATTAAGAATCCAAGCAATGGAATTTTCATAGGGAAATACTGCAGTATGGGATGATACTCTATGTATTATTGATTTCCTAATATTCCTGAAAACTATAAGCTCATCTTGGTCTTCAACATTGATGAGTAATTTTTTATTTTTGATCATTTAAAAGATATCACCACATTTGAGAAATTCTACTCCTTTCCCTAGGAGTCTTGTTATGTCATCATAAATCTCCTGTGGGGTATCAAGTTCATCTGCATGTTGGATACCACTCCCAGAGGCTTCTATGGTCGGTGCTTTCCTTGTTACCTCATTTCATGGGGACATTTATGAACCTGAAACATATAATCACAATTAGTACAAAAAAAAAACAGGGAAGAAAAATAAGCATCATCATATCAGGAAGTGTAAGCATATGAATAAAAAAATTATTCGTATGTAACCCATGTGTCAAGTACCTGAAGAGTCACTTGTATCGATGTTGGGTAGGAGACCATCATCCAAGGATGACAATATTATTGATGGCATGATGAGAGTTCAATTTTTGGTGAGGAATCAGGTGAAAAAACCCGGAAGGTTGGTGAATATTAATGTTGTTTTAGTCAATTGAGAAAGATTTGATATTAGATTAATTATTGGAAACTTTCCCAATGTGTATCGAAACAATTCATGATATGGTCATCGTTATGAACGGGGATAGTTCTTGTCAATTCCTATTAATGACATCGGAGATATTTTCTCCAAATTTCATTGATGAGGTTGGTACCAAATGGATTTGTGAAAATTGATCTCCTGAACACTATTGGAGTTGTTATAAAATCCTCTGATGAAACCAGAGGGAATCATAATAAGTTCTCCAAAGAACGTGGATGATGATCATGTAAAGTCTTCTGGTTTCCACCAAAATCGATTTCGTAAAATTATTTGGTTAAAACCAACACTGATCACATTAAGTTCTCTGGTGAACTAAAAATGATAATGCTACATCCTCTAGAAAGGACCTAAAGAGTTCTTGTGAAGTCCTTCAAATATACGGGTGAAAATACTATTAATTATTATGGAAAACATCAAGGACGAAGTTGTTAAGTGATTTGGAGAATATTGTAGGTAATCTCAGAATGTACTCTTCATCTAAGTGGATATCATTGGCCACCCACCTAAACCATTGGCTTGAAAAATATTTTTCCACCTTGGAATTTTTTTGGGTCCCAAACTTTCGAGGTCATTTTGAGGCCCTAAATTACATTTTTTGGGCATTTTGGGCCCAGGGGACTGCCAAATGCACTGGATTGGGAAAGCCAGAATGTGTTCTTCTCAAATAGACCTTTCCAACAGTGTATCAAGAACCCAACATGGAGATTGTATGAAAAATTTACGCTGTCAGGAAGTTGACATATCAACTACCCCCATGAGGGCACACAAAGCTTTTGCCTTTTCATCCTCAGGGGTTAGGGTTTTGGATTTTCTCTATGTTAAAAAGGCCTTTGGAGCCTCATTGTAAGAATCATCTTCTTGTGAATGTGAGTAGTCGTCACATCTCTTTTCAGAGATAAGTTGTCACCATTGTTTCTCAGAGATAAGCTGCCACCAAATGTGAGTAGCGAGTCTTTCACTCTATATTTCTACAGTTTTGTACATTTTTCTCATGAATAGAAATTTTGTATTACTATATATTTTTGCTTATGGTTATATATATGATGTATCTATGTTATATTAGTGTATATTTGATATATCTATGTATATTTATTTATTATATCTTTGCTCCCATTTCATGCCAAAAATAATCTGGATCAGTGGTATCAGACTAGGTTGCTCTTGATAATTTTCAGTGCATGTCCTCAACGAGGTCCAAGTATAGAAAATAGGTTCTTGAGATGGTCTCTCTTGAGGACTATAACTCTCGCAGGCCCAAGAAACCCTCAATGGTGCAAGAAAAGAATAGTGACAGACCAAAAAAAATTATTAATCTGGTTCTTGAGTAAACTCTCACGCGATAGAGGGATGAAATGATGGAGAATTTTTCCCACATCCTTCAATGCATGTCGATAATATCAAGCATGTATTCATCAAGAGACCACTTTTGAATCACCTCTCCTTTCAAGGTACAAATTAATTTTGATATTCTCATATTTGAAGGTTAGATAGATACAAATGCCCTATAAAAATGGTTAAATATGCTAGAAGGTTATTTCTTTGTTCATTTTTTTTCCAACATGGAAAAGATCACCTTCACACTCCTTAAGAATATCCCCCATGTCAAACATTGGTGGGAAAATTACTGGGAGTAAAGTTCCACAGAGGAATTTGGAATAGATGGGGTCGAGCCCACTTGGGTTTTTTTTTTTATTTGGTAGAGGTACAATATTACCCTGTTGGTAAATATTATGACCAATACATGAGATGGACCACATTTCATTAGGAGAGGGGCCAAGAAGTATTGGAGATCACCAATACCTTCCATACCTTACGCACCAAGATGGGTATCAAAGACTCTGAGCGACATTTGGTTTTGAAATACTGTGGGGTTCTACACAGATACATCTAAACTGTAATGGATTTTATGGACATCTCATCACTCGATGTTGTTTATCGATATGTTGTTAAAATTGAGAATAAATTTAAGCACCAGAAAAAGCAGGAGTTCGGGTGTGAAAATATGCAGCAACCAAAGTATGGTAAAGACATCCCTAACAACCAACCTTCAGAAAACAAGTCCAAGCCGTAGGAAAATAAGTGTAATGAAAAAACGAAGAAGGACACTGGAAAATGGTGCGATTTCCATAAAATCCCCTACCACAACATCGATGAATGTCGCTCAAAGCAGTCATTAGTGTCTAAGATCAAAGAAAAGGATCCTAACCCTGATTCGAAATCTAATTCAGAAAATACTGGTAGAAGATAGTTCATCGACGCAAAACCCACTGCTATTGTCATGACCACAACAATTCAACTAGAAGAACCAATAGATCTTGAAGAGGAGGGGATCCTTTTTCATTCATAGATGTGGGTGAAGGGGACCTCACTCCATTTTATTATTGATAGAGGAAGACAGAAGAACCTCATCTCAGCAGAGGTCATCAAACATTTGGGATTGTCGACAACACTACACTCACAACCATACAACATCGGGTGGCTTCACTAGGCATGAGATATTCATGTCAGCTAGTAGTGTCGATTTTCATACGACATCCAACCCTTCAAAGATGAGGTATTATGTGTTGTTTCCCCATTGTATGTATGTGATGTTCTTTTGGGCTAGCCATATATGTGGAAGAGCCATGTTATTTATGAGTCTCAACCTCGTAGTGTCATTGTTACTCTAAAGGGTCATATCTATAGGATACCAGAGGTAGTTTTGACCATTGTCCCACATAAACAATGTCGGAAGGTAGTATCTCACACTACAAAATTCAGATTCTTCACAATATTTTCAAAAGGTGAACAGAAGGACATTGCAACAACTACAACCTCGGTACAAGAACCTTCTATCCGATAGAAGCAGGTCTACAGTATTGCAGCAAACCGAAAATATTCTTTCTGCACATAGTCATATCAGGTAGACCAACTGGTTAAAAAGGTACAACCCCTCCAACATTATGTTCATGACATCCTTCCAGAAGCCAAGCAACCCAACTTCTCCAGCAAGGCAAGCAACTCACCAAGGTTCAGATTCAACAAACGCTTCCTCCACTCCCCTGAGAACTCAACGTAATGGATACCATTGCTTCCTAAGGAGGGAGGATATATCCAAGTGGATATCAGTGGCCACTCACCTATTCATATATCTCGAAAAAAAAAATTCCACCTTGGTATTTTTTCTACAATTTTTCAGGTCCCAAACTTCTGGGGCCATTTTGAGGCCCTAAACGACATTTTTTGGGAATTTTGGGCCCAAGAAAAAGCCAATGGAACTGTCCTGAAACAATAGAAATCTCCTTTTCTCAGATATACCTTTCCAACGGTGTATCGAGCATCCCAAATGAAGATCGTATGAAAACGTTACACTCGAGGGAAGTTGACATATAAACTACCCCCATCGGGGACCACAAACCTTTTGGATTTTCATATTCTGGGGTTATGGTTTTGGATTTTATTTATTTTAAAATGACCTTTGGTGCCTCATTGTAACAATCATCTTCTTGTTAATGTGAGTATCCATCACATCTCTTCTCAGACATAAGATGCCATCATTCTACCGAGTCTTTCACTATGTATTTTTACAATTTTGTACATTTCGTTTATTAATAGAAATTGTGATTTATTGTATCTTTGATTTTATGGTTATATATCTGATATATCTCTGTTATATTATTGGATATCTGATATATCTCTGTACATTTCTTTATTATATCTTTGTTCTCATTTCATGCCAAAAATAATTTGGATCAACTCTAGTGAAACCAGAGGGAATTGAGTAATGTTATTCAGATAAACTAAAGGATATTGTGTTAAATTAGCCAGTGAAAACAAAAGGAAATAATATTAAATGATCTTAAATATAAAGCGAATCTGAAATTTTGGCTAAATCTCAAAAAAATATTTGGTCAACTTGAGGGCTTGAGCATCGGAGGCTCGGGTGACTTATACAGATATTTAGGGAATGAAACTCATTGCAGATAGATTCATGGCTAAGAGTTGGATAAAATCATGGATCCAAAATGATGATGCTATTATTGCTTCAAACAAGCAAGCGATGTCTTTGAAATCATTATGTTCATTGTGCAAGGAAGGAATGAGAACCAAATTAGAATTATGTCCTTAGAGGGATCAACGAGGGTTGTTCAATAATCAGGGAGGATGTTAGGTGATTTCAAGGTAGGGTGTCATTGGTTGAAATCAACAGGCATAGTTAATTTCAATTTTTATGTCATTATCGGTTCTAGGTATGGCCTGGCTTTAAAGGGGAAGGTAGAGGCAATTAAGGTTATGGATGGCTAGGGAAGAAAAATGTGACTGGTAAGAATTAGGGATTTTAGAATTAGATCTTTGGGAGACAAGACTGTAGGGAGAAGACTTGGGATAATAAAACCTTAACCCTAACTGCATTTGAAAAAGAAAAAAGAAAAAAGTTTTTCTAGGGCATACCTAGAAATGTGATACATGGATGTAGACAAATACTTGACGGTGTAAACATCTCTTGCTCAAAATGGTTTTTCGATGGACTCACTTTGATTCTTCTCCTTCTTCCTTGGTAATAGTAAATAATTATCAAATAAGGGAAAGGTGCTCCTTTTACAACCATACGTGAAATTAATGCGACCAGGGGGGTTTCGATGACATTACTAGAAGGAAGAAGGGTTATGAAATTAATGTTGTAAAGTACTCGGGTTCACAGTGGAGTAAATAGTAGAAAGTATTTTGGTATGCACATGAGTGATTAAAAGGAATTCCTCCTATGGGGACTCAAGGAGTTAATTTCAATTTATGTGGGCACACTGGAGGAGATGATGGGAAGTCATTCCATGTGAAACATAAGAATTAATATAAGGTACGTTAGATCCTCAATATATCGAAGGAATTTCAAGGAACTCCTCCAATTCAACTTATGGAGTTCATAAGAACTCCTCTAGTTGAGTAGGAGGATCAAGTTTTTCAATTTTCAATTTATATTTTCAGAATATTTCAAGGGAAATCCTATAGTGAAGACCGAAGAACATAAAGGAAACTCCTTCGGTGCAGACCAGAGGAGTTAAAATGAACACATCTGACAACCAAAATGGATTTCATATATTTATCTAATTATTGAAACAAAGAATCATCCCAAACAGAGCTAAAAAGATGGGGTGAGATGTTGAGATAGAGATAAACAAAGATCGACCTTGAGGAAACATTTGCAAGCTAAGAGGCTATCATAGAAGATGAGAGGGTTCTATTTTCTTGGAGAGAAAGCTTCACCAAAAAATATACAATAAAAAGGGAGGTTATTGATTCCTAGCACAATAGGTTGCAAGATGTCATTTATGGAACAAATGTGGGTAAAATCTATTATTTATGCTCGACATCTTCCAATTTGGACAAATTATTATGGATTCTCCATGGTAGGAGCCATTTATATCAACGTTTTGAATCCAATACTATGATCCATCTTCAGGACAATGAGTCGAAGGTAAAGGGTTCTAGATCTGTACAATAAGTACTAACGATGCTCAATATTTATTGTTACGGTTGTCACGTCGGCACTAAAATACTATAAAATATTATAAAAGAACACCACAAGTTGTATTAGACCAATTTCCTAACCCCATATTTTAGATCATTCTTTTTAGGCTAGAGACATATTCCAATATCTATAAATAACAAAATGATTTGTCATCCAATAGGTAAATTTTTGGTTGGGTAAGAATTCATGTAGGGAATACAAGCAGTTTCACCAATTTGGACACCCTTCTAACCCTTGTTGGTACCCCTTCGAGTGGTACTGTATCAACCAACACGTGTATATGTAATTTCACTTCCACATACCCTATGGTGCATCATAGGTTCCCTATATTACTTGAAACCAACTTTAGATAAGTGGATTAACTGTCTTGATATTATAGTGGCAATGAGAACAACAATTGAGAGGATTACTTTCTAGCACCTTTTTAATTGAGTGGTATGAATAAGAGTATGGTCGATCCTCCTTAGTCATTACACTAATAAATTGGGTTGAGTAATACTATTGGACCCTACATGTATATTATATAGCAATAACACTTCTCACTTCCTTTCCTTTAGGACCCACACAAATCTACTACTACTGCTAGTCAACAATATTCTTATGTTAATGGTTGTATTATGAATTTATGCATTTTTTCAATAGAAACCATACTTCTTGTTACCATCCGATGAAATTCCTAAATAAACTGTAGTATTGAGAATTTGAGCATTTTTTCAATGCAGTGTTATTCAAGCAAGAGCATAACTCTGTTATGAACCAACTCCTTGAGAATGATAAAAAATCAATGAATAACAATCCACTTTGGGGGGGAACCTCCTTTTACAATATATTCAATGTACAAGATGAGATAAGATGATCCTAATACTAGGCCTCCTTGGTATATATATATATATATATATATATATATATATATAGGAAACAAGGGGTACAATTATAATGAAAGGGTGTAGTGAAGGGTTCGATCCTACATAAACATATAACGCTATAAATGTAATAATTTAATATATAGAGATTAATAAGGGATTTTATATATAACATGGAGTTGTGTCTAGGGATTAACCTTCCTCTTCCCTTCAAAAAAGTGTTTTCCTCAACACTTGACTAATCGTGGGTGTTTTTGAATGAAGAAATCATCTTCCCATGTCACTTCTTCCACTGGCAGGTTCTTCCATTTGATGAGTTATTCAATAATTTCCCGATTTCTTAGCTTCTTAATCCTTGTTTCTAGTTCTAGTATCAATTTCTCTTCTTCAGTGACATATGTTTATATGCTTGTATCCTTAAAAATAGTCAATCCCCCACTTCAAATTCCCTTTCACTTCGATGTTGATCTTCTTTTCATTTCCTCCTATTTGGTGTTATGGCCAAGTTGTCCTTCAATAGTTTGAGAATCTATTTTTGGTGCCCTATGTGGTTCTCCATTGTTTGAGCCTTTGCAATCCCTTTCAAGGGTGATTTTATGAATTGAGGATGATATCCAAAAAAATCCAGAATTGGGGACATTTTTTATTAAGTATGGAAGGATGTGTTGTACCACCATTCCACAAAGGGAAACCACTTCACCCATTGTGTTTGTTTATAAAATGAAAAGAAAATAAAGATATACTTCTAAATGTTTGTTCACAATATCAATTTTCTCGTCGGATTGAGGATAGTAAGATGAACTGTGAGCCAATTGAGTACCCAAATAAGAAAATAATTCAGTCCAAAAATTTCCATTGAAAGTTGGATCTCTGTCACTTATAATAATATTGGCAAATTCATGTAGATTTTTAACTATTTCCATGAATTGTGCATCCAACATACTTTATTTAAAAGGATGAGAAAGAGAGAAAAAATGTTCATACTTTGTTAGTTGATCCACTACTACCATGATGACAATATTTCATTCGAATTTGGGTAAACCTATTATAAAATCCATTGAAACTTCTTCCCAATTTTGACTTGGTACAAATAATGGTTGTACGAGGTTCAACATATTGATTCTCTCTCCCTTATTTGGTTGGTAGACCACATATTCAGACACAAAATTGGGAACTCCAGTTTCAATATCTTCCTATAAAAAATCCTTCTTGATCTTGTGGCATGTTTTCAAGAATCTTGAATGTCCTCTTATAGGAGAAGTGTACAATTATAGAAGTATCTTATGTTTGAGTTGGGAATTATTATATAAATATATAATCTCATCATATGGTCTTCCATACCTCTTTATCTTTCTTCCATTCTATCCTTTGTTCTTCCACCCAATAAGATTGCGAAATATAAATAACACATAGTGAACCTTTTGTTTATTCTTCTTTCCTTGAAAGGGAATGTACCACAACATTTTGTTTTCCTTTTTTGTAGATAATTTCAAAGTCACAACCTAGAATAGTTTTAAAACATTTTTTTTTCTCTTCTAAAGATAAATTTTTCTACAACAAGTACTTTAAACTATCTAAAGGACACACCTACCACACCTACCACACCTACAACTCTACAAGAGCACCAACTTTATATGCAAGACTCAGCTTAAATTCTCAGCACCAACTGAGATGAGGCAAAAATCCTCAACAGATATCAATCTGTCAACAGGTACATGACCTGTCAGTAGTGCAGCCTACGTGTGAACGCGCCCTCGCTCACTACAACCCGTGTGTGAATGCAACCAGTGTATAATATCACAAACGTCTGCTTCTAAGAAACTAGGGTTTTGCTTTTCTTCATATGCTTAGAACCCTTCTATCTTCCACTGTCCAAACTGACCCACAGCTAGTCACAACACATCCAAGCTCTCCAATAGCTTGCTCATGCTCCACATCAAATCAATATGAATGCTATCTCAACCATGTATAAATAGCTAGCATACCATAGCAATCATGTCACTATTGAATCACAAGAGTGATGCTCACTCCATCACAAATCAACCAAACTGAACCACATCATAGAAGCCATACCAAGAATGCCCTAAGCATTCACAACATATCAAACACTAGTATCTATCAAGACAATAATGTAACCATACCATTGTCTTAGTGATAGATTTGAGGCCATAGAATGTAGATCTGGAACTTGCCTCATCATCCAAGAGCTTGGCACTAGCTCAAACACAAATCTCTATGATGTTATTCAGTCCACACTCCCTATACATAGTCAGTCTGCGTGTACATGCACCATATACACAGACAGCCCACATGGGCATCATAAAATAGGGTTTTCTGTGACTCCGAGACTTTTTTCATCAAGATCTCTGACATTGCCGAAACTTTGATGCATCCATGAGATCCTCCTCTCACTCTCCTCCTCAGAATAAATCTTCAATCATGCTCAAGAGATCCACACCAATAAGATTCTCTCACAAGAAGTCCTCCATCAATACTCCAAAATATATTACCAAGAAGCTCTCCATTGATCCATAAGGATTCTCACCAAATGTACTTTTTACAAGAAATCCTAGCTTCTTATTTATACTTTCATCTTCTAGGTCACTTAACCCATTTTTAGGTTACTTAAACCATTTCTAGGTCACTTAACCTATTTTCCTTATTTTAGGGTTAACCACTTTCCATGAATATAAAGTTCTCCAATACTTTATCATTTAAATATTCCTTCTTGATTTTTTCACTTTACTTTATCATTTAAATAATCCATCTTGATTTTGTCACTTTACTTTATCAGTTAAATAATGATTTCTTCTTTTCAAGCACTTTTACTTCTTTGACCTTTTGCGGCTTCAAGCCTTCATATAGGGGTCCTTCAACTTCATAGAGCCATAACTCTCAAATCGTGAGGAGTTATGTGACATTCCACATACCACTGGAAATGGAACGACAAGCACTATCCATCTAGGATAGTTTCACCAACAACTTTATTGATATTCATCTCATTATTCCTCATACAAGCATGGTTCCTCCAACCATTCTCCTAGGATAACTCATTCCATATAGTGTCTTCCCGTGAGGGCTTTCACCATAGGGGGACCACTTTGGAGTTCATCCATTTGTGCACCCTATCAACCATGATAAGACACTTATGATTCATCTTTGTATCGATTGGTTTCCACTTGGACATATATCATTCTCATCAAGGGCATCATATCAATCAATTACTTAACATCAATCAATGACATCAATCAAACCAAATCATTTACATCAATGACATATGATCCAACAATCTCCCAAATAATCAAACCATTGGCATCAATGACAGCATGATCCAACAATCTCCTCCTTTGGCATTGATGGCAATACCACAACGTTGATGTCAACTCCAATTACCAATTATTGATGTCAACATGTAGGCAAGGCATGCTCTACATCAATAGTCAATGTGACTATCTCTCCACATCAATCTCTCCCCATCAATAGACATCAATCACATCAATGTGATTATCTTTTTTATCATACCATTGTGTGATCTCACCATGAGAATACATCAATGTGATTATCTCTCCCCCTTTGACATCAATGGCAAAGGGTCATTCTCCTCTTGGGGCTGCTCCCCCTGTCTTGTTGCCATTTTATAATATCTCCTCTTTTGAACAAGGGATATCAATCTGATATAATGCTGAAAATACATCGACCATACTCCCCCTAGAATTATGATTTTGTTCTCTTTCTTCAAATATATATCTCTTTTCTAGGTATGCATTTGATAAATATCTCCTCCTAGAATCATGGGAAGAAGAATGACTCCACCTAAGGGTATGTCTCCCCCTATCTTCTCTGCAAGATGAACAATATGCTACCATATGATGATCCTTGGACCCGTTCATGCATCAAACTTGTTCCATACCATACATCACGAAACAAAATATATGTCATCAATGAAATAGAGAAACATGAACAACATATCCACCAACTACATCATGTACCAAAATTTGCCCACTATGCACACCTCCATTTACATCAATCATGTACATCATCCATGAAATGTATCCACCATATGCCAACATGTGCATCTTCCAATCATAAGATATATCATCCATGTGCATCACCAAATTATTTTACATAATCCAATAGATGAGAATTTGATCAACATCAGTTCATACTCTTGGGTTAGTGTCATGCACCCAAGATTTATTTTACATCGTCACCTTACATGATATAACATAGAACCATAAAAAACCTGCAGCAAATAGTGTCAAAACCTACAATAAACAATGTTAGACTCTGCAGTACAGAGTTATACCATCACATCAAACTCCAAGCCATGTGCATTGTCTTTTTCCCAAGGTTTTACAACAGACACGCGTCCTGCTGCACAACTAAGTGCATGTGTACGCGACCTATTCAAGGTCAGAACGCGTGGACATCCGACTGCCGCCATTGTTACCTGCGTGTGCCTTAGTAAATGACCCATTTGAACTTCCCTCCAATCTTTCATTCTAATCTGGCTACTCTGTCTTCTTCACCCACTTCTGTAGATGACCCTTCTCTTCAAAACTTGAGCTCTGAGTATCCATATTTTCAAATATGTCTCCCTTTCTTACTTCATTCCTTCTTCTAGCCATGCTATGTGAAATCCTCATCATGGACTTTCTTCTTGTGTTCCAACACTCTTGGGATTTGTGGCCAAATCCACTACAGCTGTAGCATCTCATAGAGTTACAGTGAACAGCAATATGTCCTATTTGATCACATCTCCAACACCTTGTGGTCTTATAGAATCTTCCATTATATCTCCTTTCATAAGATCTACATTCAAAAGATTTGTGACCATATCCATTACATGAATAACAATGCCCATGAAAAATACTTTCATACCTTTGCTTTGGTGTCCCAAAACTGTCTTCTTGATTTCTTCCTTGCTTTGTTTTTTTGAAATTTTCTTTGCCTTGTGTAGATGGTTGTTTTGAAACATTATGTTCTTTCTTTGATGGACTTACCTCATGCTTCTTTGAGGTGCTTGCTTCAGCATGTGTATCTTCTCCTTTGTATCCAAGACCTAATTTATCACATGATGGTCTTTGACTTTCCAAGATCTCATCCAAGATTCGTGAGCTATCCAAGAATTTGTTTGACTTTTCCACCTTCTTTCTAAGGTCAACAATTTCAGCTTCTAACTTGCAACATGAATCTTCCTTTTCATTTATTTGAATCTTCAATAGTTCCTCTATTTTTTTGGCTTCTTCAATTTGGGTCTTGAGAT
>ML802859.1:310076-325816 GCA_009831015.1 Picea engelmannii | reverse complement strand
GTGCGGCTCTTTTTCCCAAAACTTCCCTCTTGCACAAAACTTATCAATTAGAATTCAACATTTATTCATTACCCATTGTTGTCATTTATAACCAGTTAGATGTAGGCATATAAAAACAACATATATCAACAATATATCATCAACAAGTCATCATCACAGTGAACACAAAGAACACAAGATGTATGTCCAATTTTCTTTTTATTACGGACTACAATCCTTGGGTTTATTAGCAACAACTGAATAGAGTACAACTCTACAAGAGCACCAACTCTATATGCAAGACTCAATTTACATTCTCAGCACCAACTGAGATGAGGCAACAATCCTCAACAGATATCAATCTGTCAACAGGTATGCGACCTGTCAGTAGTGCAACCTGCATGTGAACGCGCCCTGGCTCACTACAACCTGCGTGTGAATGCGGCCAGTGTATAATATCACAAACGTATGCTTCTAAGTAACTAGGGTTTTGTGTTTCTTCATATGCTTAGAACCCTTCTATCTTCCACTGTCCAAACCGAACTACAACTAGTCACAACACATCCAAGCTCTCCAATAGCTTGCTCATGCTCCACATCAAATCAACATGAATGCTATCTCAATCATGTATAAATAGCTATCATACCATAGCGACCATGTCACTATTGAATCACAAGAGTGTTGTTCACTCCATCACAAATCAACCAAACTGAACCACATCATAGAAGCCATACCAAGAATGCCCTAAGCATTCACAACATATCAAACAGTAGTATCTATCAAGACAATAATGTAACCATACCAGTGTCTTAGTGATAGATCTGATGCCATAGAATGTAGATCTGGAACCTGCCTCATCATCCAAGAGCTTGGCACCAGCTCAAACACAAATCTCTATCAGCTTATTCAATCTACGCTCCCTGTACATAGTCAGCCCACATGTACATGCACCCTATACATAGACAGCCTGCGTGGGCATCAGAAAATAGGGTTTTCTCTGACTCCGAGACTTTTTCCGTCAAGATCTCCGACATTGCCGAAACTTTGATGCATCCATGAGATCCTCCTCTCACTCTCTTCCTAAGAATAGATCTTCAATCATGCTCAAGAGATCCACACCAATAAGATTCTCTCACAAGAAGTCCTCCATCAATACTCCAAAAGATATTACCAAGAAACTCTCCATTGATCTATAAGGATTCTCACCAAATATACTTTTTACAAGAGATCCTAGCTTCTTATTTATACTTTCATCTTCTAGGTCACTTAACCCATTTTTAGGTTACTTAACCCATTTCTAGGTCACTTGACCTATTTTCCTTATTTTAGGGTTAACCACTTTCCATGAATAGAAAGTTCTCCAATACTTTATCATTTAAATATTCCTTCTTGATTTTGTCACTTTACTTTATCATTTAAATAATCTATCTTGATTTTGTTGCTTTACTTTATCATTTAAATATTGATTTCTTGTTTTCAAGTACTTTTACTTCTTTGATCTTTTGGGGCTTCAAGCCTTCATATATGGGTCCTTCAACTTCATAGAGCCATAACTCTCAAACCGTGAGGAGTTATGTGACATTCCACATACCATCGGAAATGGCATGACAAGCACTATCCATCTAGGATAGTTTCACCAAAAAATTTATTGATCTTCATCTCATTATTCCTCATACAAACATGGGTCCTCCAACCATTGTCCTGAGATAATTCATTCCATAAAGCGTCTTCCCGTGAGGGATTTCACCATAAGGGGACCACTTTGGAGTTCATCCATTTGTGCACCTTATCAACCATGATCAGACACTTATGATTCATCTTTTTATCAATTGGTTTCCACTTGGACATATATCATTCTCATCAAGGGAATCATATCAATCAATTACTTGACATCAATCAATGACATCAATCAAACCAAATCATTTACATCATTGACATATGATCCAACAATCTCCCAAATAATCAAACCATTGGCATCAATGACAACATGATACAACACTATCATGATCTATTTTTACTTTTAAGTGTCTTCCTATTAGGTAAGGTGGGCATTTATTAAATGCATGTACTATGGACAACATTTATTTTTCATAAATGGGTTTAAGTTTTTTCATTTAAGTTGGCCATTTTCATAGGAAACAACCCTTTCTTCTTCCATTAAAAAAATTCAACAATTGGTATCAGAGTAGGTCCCTTGTGAAACAGTTTAACCATTGGAAGGTAGATCTTGAGCACATATACATTATAAAGAATGTATCCCTACAAACATAGCTCCTTTGTTTGATGGAACAAAATATACATCATGGAGTATAAGAATGAATACATATTTGATGTGCATTGGGTTTGGTATCTGGGAATCGGTCATCACAAGTTCTATAGATGAAGCTAGGAAGGAATCGAGTGAACAAAATGAAAAATCAATATATGTCATTCTGAGTGGCCTATTAGATTCTGAGACTCTAAAGGTATTTCAATGTACATCATTTAAACAGATTTGGTACAAGCTAAAAAACATTTATGAAGAAATATTTGGTGATTGTTCCAGCTATGAATGATTGTTCCAGCTATGAATCAAAGACATAAGAAGAAAAATTTGTGAGAAAGATAAAAGGGGGACCTTGAATATACAAAGAAAGGGAATATAGTGATGATGAAGAAGAATATCTCTCCATAACCATGGAAACAAAAATTGTTGATGAATAAAATGAATATAATTAGGAAGAAAATACATATTCATAGGAAGTGAATCTTAAAGCAGAGATCTAGTGCCTTATAAGAAATAGATAGACTCAAGGAAAACAATATAAAGAAGGAGGAGAAATTTAATAAACATGAAATGAAGGATCATGATCTTGAATAAATAAATAATACAATTGTCATCATGAATACTCAACTAAAAGAGGAAAACAATACAAAAGAAGTAGTGAGAATCCATATGAAAGAAAAGGAATAAAATTGTGAGAAACTAGAAGCCGAAACAGTTTCCTTAAGAAAGGAACTAGAGAAAAAAATGGATTAGTTGAATAGAAACTTGAAGTTTGGAAAGAGTAATGAAATATTATATAGTATTCTTAGTTTCCAAAGGTCACAATTCATCGAGATAGGTCTTGGATACGATGAAAAACAAAAGACCACCAAGGGAGATGAAAGAATTAAGGTCACAAAGACATCAGGAAAGGAAAATGAAGAAAATCCTAAAAGCTATCTCAATATTCTAAAAGGATCCATCAACAATGAAGGAAACATGAGGAAATGAAATGATGACCAATAGAAATATTATTCTTCTCACAAGATGATTTCAGACGAGTTGTTCCACCAAGAAGACCTTTCACAACCTAGTACCAAAATCTCTTTATTGGCTATAGATTTTCTTTCAATATTTTGGCCATTAAGAAATAGATTGTAGAGTTTGTGCAAGAATTGATCATGTGATATATAGAAATACATGTTCTTATAATACCTCAAAGAATGATTATGTGAGAAACAAAACAAAAATTTCTCATGGGTTTGTTCATAGAAACTACAATTCATTTGATCCATTACTTGATTACAATATTTAATGTTATAAGTGGAATAACTATGGGAACATAGCACGTTACTGTAGAAGTAGCATAATAATGTCTCCTAAACAAAATAAGGAAGAATGTGATATTACCAAGCATAGATAAGAATACAGAAAGGTGTGTAAAAGGAAGAAAGAACAACCAAAGAAGGAAGAATGTGGACTTGCAATGTATGCTCAGGACAAAAGAAATAAATCGTACATTGATAGTGCATGTTATAAACATATGAAAGGGTATTAGAACAAATTTCTCTCCTTAAAGGAATAAAAAGAAGGAAATGTTACCGTTGGGGATAATGCTTCTACAAGCATAGTTGAAAAAGGTATCGTTAGTCTTGGTGATGGAAAGAATAAAACACATAATGTTTTTTATGTTGAAGGGTTAAAACACAATATTATAAGTGTCAGTCAGATATGTGATCAAGGCTATAACTTAACATTTCATTCTAAAGGATGTGAGATAAGGAAATCAGGTTTAAAAAATATTAGTGGCAAATGAAAATAGAACCACGAGCAATGCATAAGTTTGAGATGAATACAAAGGAGAAAAAAATTGTATGAGAGTGATATCTCTCACACATCATTGGTAGAAGGAAGAAAAATCTTAAGGGAAGAATAGCTTTCCAATGATGTCAAGGGGGGAGAACTTGCTAGAAAGAGGAAGAATTTCAAATAGAAGGAAAATTACAGATAGGGTGAGTATCATAATTGAAAAATCGTTTCCATTAATGAAAAAGGGGGAGGTTGTTCGAAATATTGTTTTCATCGATGTCAAATATGGAAGAGACTACAAATGTCCAAGATAAATATTGCAAGATGGATATTGTTGGAAATGTTGTTTTTTTTTTTAGATTTTTTATGCTCAAATTGGATACCCTATATTTGAAGTAAGTTTTACTCTAAATACCTTGCTCAAATCATATCATAGTTTATATGGTTCAAAATCTTATTATGATATATTTCCAGCAATATATGACACTCCCTATAACTTCTTAGGAATGAGGAGATATTATTTTTTTTGCTAGACATCCCAGCCAAAAAGTTCAATTTCATCCCTAAAAGTGAGTAGAAAAATACTATAAATACAAGATAGATGTGTTCATTTGAATAACACCCAAGAAAGAAGATCGAGTTTGAGGTGCATAGAAGATATCTAAGCTGCACAAGAGAAGCTGAAGAGTATTTTTAGAGTCTAAAGGTGCAAGAAGCATTTTCTTGGAGTTTTAAGGGTGCACTATGAAAGTCTAAAGTCTATGATGTTGCAAAATGCATTGTTTTGATTTTGTGATGTTGTAGTCTGTGATTATATTATGTGAATGTTGCTACGAGGTTCTCAAGGGAATGAAGGCTAAATTTGAGTAGGGTATGAATCTATTTATGGGGTATGAAGCAAAGAGAGGTGTTGCAGTAGGAAAGTTAAGGGTATGATGATGCTATTAAATAGATGAATTATGAAGCATGTAGGTGAATTCAAAATAACTCTATGTATGAAGATCTTAGGTTGGTGCCTATACAGGTCTTAACGATTTGGTTCTTAGTTGAGGACATTAGTGTCTCTCTTAGGATGGTGATCCAAAAATCCTTAGACACCACTTATTAATTAAAATTATGCATATAGCATCTAACTTGATCCAGGATTAATTCTTGATCGTATTGAGGTGATTTGTAGAAAAATGGCATTGCTTTCCTTATCCAAAAATTCATGAACTAATGATTAGTTTGCATATCTATAAGATGTCATAGAAGAAAATAAAAGAACTATATATTGATGACATACATTACTTCATCCTCAAGTGCTCTTACATAGTAAGATTGTTCTTCATCATCTCAAAATACCAAATTACATTACAACGTGGGCTTACAAAAATCCAATTTAATCGACTCTCTTTAATTCCGCTACTCAAAACAAGAAAATGAGTTCACCATTGAATTCCTTTAGAAATTTTGAGAAATTTGAGTATAAAGTCGACCAAATTTTGAACCGGCTCAATTACACCCTCTTTATATGCCAAATGATAAACTATGTCTCTCATTAATGGAAATTTAGACTAACAATTTTACAAATTACCTCTGATTAAAAATATACCTCAAATTCATACTCGTGAAAAATGGTATAAATTTTCCTAGGTGCAGTTGATATACCTCATGGAATGCATATGAAGACACACCATACTTGGCCTTAGCACAAAAATCTAGGCATATGTACAATACCTCCTCCTCAATATATATTCCATATCCATATTTGTGCCTCTCCTTGGTCTATGTGTATACATAGAAAATCATGCCCAATATATAGGTCGTGGGCCTTAACTTCCCATCCAGAATCGTAGCATCAACATTTAATAAATGGTCAGGGAATATTGTAACAATGGGGTTCATTGGAATATTGGTTAAGGAATTAGAGGAGGTTATGGTAGGTCGGGGGTTCAAGCCCCACCAACCTCCGATCGTTTCATTGTTTTATGTTATATGGTTACAAACCATATGATATAAATAGTATTTGGCATTGACTATTGTTAACTCCCCGCACGATTAAGCTTGTGGTAACATATATTAGATAAAATTGAGGGTCAAGGGATTAGTCCCTCGGGCATTTTACCATCGTTTAAACATTTGACCCATGTTAAACGAATGTGGCATCATATAGGGGTAAGTAACAATGTGTGGGCACAATGATAATGAAGGCTTGGTAAGGTTTGTGGAGGTCACAGGTTCGACCCCCGTTCTCTCCATAATTTTAATAAACCTTAACCATTAATGGCCAATGGGATGTCACCATGTGGCAGCCTCTCATAGGCTCCATTATGCCATGTATCAATGGATAATTAGACTGAGACTTAGATGTATGATTTTCCAGTCATGTGTTGACCTTTCATGCCATGTGTCTCCTTGGGGTGTGTCCATGTCATCATCATACAGTTGTACTGTATGTGCCATGTTTCACCCTTGCAGTAGTGACATGTATCATCCTTGACTCATTTAACTTTGGATTTTTGACCTATTTGACTTGAACTTTGACTGGCCATATCTTTTTCATACAAAATCTATTTGAGGTGATTTTTGCATTGTTGGAAAGCGACTTCCAATCTCTACGCATTTATGGCATTTTATGGAGCATTCAAGACAGTTGAATTTTGAGATTTTATGGATACCCTAGGACCTCTATGAGTGTTCTAGATCCACTTGGACCTCTATGAGAATTCCTTAGATCCTACTGGATCATACCTTCCCATTGAAGAACTTTTAGACCTCCAAATGTATAGATATAGAACAAGTTAGTGATGATAGCTCTAACTTACTCTTCCACCTTACCAAAATGTTCTTATCCAATAACATAGTGATAAAGCTTCTTCAATATTCCATCTTGTTGAATATTCGATGGCTAAGTCTTCATCTTGTATCTTCGATATTAGGTATTAGATCGGTGTAATTATGTCTACTTATAAAATATGGCTCTAACGATGGCCTCTAGCACATTTGCTAATATAATATAGCTCTGGTTCTGGCTCATAGATTCCCTGATAACAAAAGTATTGTTCATTGAATATTTCAAATACATGTATCATGTATTCAACACACACTCCCATCTCTTATTCTATTGAAGATAGTCCATCTTGGCCAATATGAAACCAAGTAGAATGTTGACCTTTGTATCACCCTTTTAGACTCATTGTTATTGTATTGCTAATGTATATGTAGGAGTCTATGAATGAATTCCATGTCCATTACTCTCTCCTTCCTTGAAAAACAACTTGATTTGTATTGTTACCATCTTTACTTCACTTGGTTCTATTCAAGATATACATCCACATGAAAATGACATATTATTTTAAATATCATTATAGCATACATCTTTATATGCCTCTTAAAAGAGGATTATTTATCCTTTACCGTCTCTATAAAGTTTTTCATTACTTCAATGCTCTTTCTTCTTCTAATCTACATGCTCTATCTGCATGCATCATTTTTTTCCTTCGCATTCAATACTTCAAAATAAGAATGTTTAATTACAAATTTGATCCATATATATCCCTTTAGATGATGACAAGGCAATACAATTGCCTATTTTTTCATCAAAAGGATTAAAAATATTGATAATGAGATTGATATCCCTCTAAAATAAAGTGGCTATATAGAAACCCTTTTAAAATATTCCTCTCTGTTATTGTTAGAAAAATAGGATCGTGGAGCAATAAAATAAAATAAAATGTGGAAATAAAACACAGAAGATACACAATACAATAGACACACAGATATACATGGTTCATCCAGTGTGGGCTATGTCCACCAGAGAAATTTCTAGTTCCTTCCATTATTGTTATCCATAAAATGAAGGGATACAACCTGTTGATGATTACAGTTGCATGAGACATCTTCTAGGACATAGAGCTAAGAGAGATCCCATGCGTTGGGTGTGCCCATGAGATGGGTGTGTGGTTCCTATATGAGATAGAATTGGAACATTCTGTTGGCATTCTTTGTGCAAAGAGTTGAGATGATACTCTAGATGATTCTCTTGTGTAACACAGTGAGAAATAATATCTGTTGAGTTGGACGTTTCTGTGGTTGAGCAAAGGTGAATGTGTGGAAAATCCCACAAGTTGGGTGCATCATTCTAAGACAGAGATGAAACAATGTATTATCCTCATTTAAGTAGATATTTGAGATGATTTGTTACTCCAAATGATTCCTCTTTGTAACATAGTGAGAAAGAATATCTGTTGATTTGGATGTGTCTGTGGCGGAGCATAGGTGAACACGATCTTAATGGTTGAGCACTAGTGAGTGTGGTTCTCTTGTGAAACGTAGTGAGATAGAGATGTGTATATCCTTGTGGCTGAGCACAAATGGATGTGCCCCTAGTGGATGAGAACTAGTGGGTGTATGATATCCCTTGATATATTTTACAAGATTCAGAATTTCCTGTAACCCTATTTTTGATGTAAAGGGTACATGTCAACCCCACCATAAAGTGAAAGATAATTAATGTAAAAAATAATTAATATGGTAATTATTAATTATATTCTAAGTTATTGAGGTCAGTCGTGTTGTTCCAATAGTCACTACTATTGACAGGTTCAATATAATATAAATAAAGGTAAATTCCTTAGTGAGGAATCATATCACAAGTGTGAGTTTGGAAATTTCAGCAAGTACTTATTTCTTGGGAAAAGTGCACACCTCTCTTGGGCGCTAGTATTTTATGGTTTGTGAGCACCCTTTTGTGTGCTAGGATTTTATGGTGGTGGATGTCTATCTATTGAGAAATATAGCAAAGGATTGGTTGGGTTTTCTTCCCTTGTTTAGAATGTTTTTCCAAGATACTTCTTGTGTACTTGTGCATGGTGTTTCTTCTTGTGATCTTGTTTGTTGCAACAAATTGTCTATGGTTTAAGTAAAATACTAAAAATGGAATGAAATTCATGCTTAAGCCTAGATTATTGAAAAATCAACATGGTTTCAAAGAACATGTCTTGAACAACCCATTGCACAAGAAATTTTCATTCATCCTCTCTCTCTTGCAAAACCGTACGACCCTCCTAGGGTTTCCAGAAATGTTGTACGACCTACCTTTCTGAGAATTTTCAACACTTTTCAATTGGAAGTTTGGGCTAAAAAGAGAATAGGAGTTTATGGAATCCTTCAGTGCACCTCCAAAAATATTCATATTTAATTTTCTAGCATTTTGTATTTTTGGCCCTAGGGTTTCTAGGGTTTCGCTAATTTATGAAAAAATCTAAGAATTAGGGATTCTACAACTCTTTGAAGGAGCTCTTCATCTCACCAGTGTTCTCCTATCTTTCAAAGGCTTATTATTGGCAGTCATAAGTCCAACAAAACCTAAAAGTGCTAGCCTATCCTAGCCGTTAGGTTTTCTAGCCCAGTTGACAAGGGTTTGTAAAGAATCTAAAAATATGATGAACATAATGATGATGGAAGACAAGATTGATGGATCAAGCAAGCTTAGTTATTGGAAGCCAATAATTCAAGGATATGAAGACATCAACATCTCAAAACTCTCATGTATGGTCCCTACCAATGATAATACTTGGTTAATTGATAGTGGTGCCTCCAAGCACATGACCGGTTTTAGAGATCATCTAACAAATTTTGTTAAGAAAGAGACACATCTACATATTTTCCTTGGAGATGATGTCAGATATAATGTGAAAGGGGTTGGAACTTCTACCTTCCATCTAGATTTATATATGTAGCTTCAACTAAGAAAAGTATTATATGTACCTCGAATGAAGAGGAAACATGTCTCCATTTCCACCTTGGAAGACAAAGGCTACAAGGTTACCTTCTCAGAAGGAAGAGTTCTTGCATGGAAAAAAGACTCACATATAAATTCTTCCAATGTAATTGGTGTCCGATAAAAAATCTTGTACAGATTAACCATCAGACCATTCCAATCTCTGCTACATGACACTATCAGCTTGAGTGATATATGGCATAAAATACTTGCTCACATTCATTATAGAGCTCTCCTAGCTCTAGGGAAAATGATAACAGGTCGTCCAGAGATATAAATTCAACATAAAGGTGTTTGCAAAGTTTGTTCACTTGGAAAGAATGTTAAGGGATCATTCTTGAGAAGTGACAATATATCCAAGGAAATATTGGACTTGATAGATTTATAAGTGTGTGGGCAAATGATTGTTGCATCTATGAATGGGTACTTGTACTATGCACTCTTCATAGATGATCACTCTCATAAAACATAGATTTACTTCCTAAAGAACAAGGATGGAGTCGTTGCAAAATTTCAAGAATTAAAAGCTCGGGTTGAGAACCTGGCCAGAAGAAAGATCACGATACTAAGATCAGATAATGGAGGAGAATACACCTCCAAAGATTTCATCAATTTCTGTATTGAATCAAGGATCAAAAGGGAATTCGCATTTTCTTACAACCCTCAGTAGAATGGGGTTTCAGAGAGGAAAAACATAACTATTATCGAGGCAACCAAAGCAGGGATACATGATCAGAGTCTACCTATGACTCTATGGGCATAAGAATGTACAACAACAATGTATGTTCAAAATAATATTCCTCATCAGATCTTGAAGAACATTACTCCAGGAGAATCCTTCACCGGAGTGAAGCCTGATATTGGACACTTCAGAATATTTGGGTGTCAATTATATTTTCATGTACCCAAAGAGAAGAGATCCATGCTATACCCTTTATAGAGAAAGGGCACATTTGTAGGATACAATGAATCCTCAAAGGCATATTGGATCTACATTCTTGGTCAAAGATAGATTGAAATAAGAAGAGATGTTACTTTTTAAGAATATATAGCCTTCTAAATATCCAAAGAATCTCATATGGAAATTGATAGTGAGACAATGTCTTCTCCCCCTTAAGCAGTTCATAGGGAGACAAACATTATTCCAGTTGATCTAGTTGCTCCAACTGATCCAATTGTTCCAGCTGATATGGTTGCTCCAGTTGACATGCCCATAAATATTACAGTGGGACATAAAAGGATTGCTTGGGCCCGACAAACTCTACAGAAAGAAGAGGGACATACATCCCCTCAAGGGACAACCACAGAGAGAAAGAGACCAAAGATATTTGCAAGCTACCTTTCATCCATGAGTCACATCATTGACTCCGAGCCTTCCTGTCATGGAGAAGCTTCAAGTGAACAAGTATGGAAAGATGCCATGACAAAATAATATCAGTCTATATTGAAAACTGATGTATGGGATATTGTTTCAAGACCAGAGGGAAAGTTTGTAGTGACTTCCAAATGGATTTATAAAATCAATCATGTAGCTGATGGAAGCATCGTGAAATAAAAAAAGATATTTGTAGCTAGAGTGTTCTACCAAGTAGAGGGAGTTGACTATGATGAGACTTTTTCTCCAGTAGCTCGATACACTTCCATTTGTTCTATCATTGCACTAGTTCTGTCCATGTGTTGGAAGCTTCATCAGATGGATGTAAAGACAACCTTTCTCAATGGTGAAATTGAGGAAGAAGTTTATATCGAGCATCCATAAGGATTCGTTATACACAATGAAAAATATCATGTGTTTAGGTTGAAGAAATTCTTGTATGGACTAAAGAAATCACCACGTGCTTGGTACGAGAAAATTGATGGATTCCTGATGAGTTTGCGCTTCAGCAAGAGTGTTGTTTATCCAAACCTATATTATCACATTGATGGAAATGAGTGCTTGATATTGGTATTATATGTGGATGACCTTTTCCTCACTGGTTCAAAGAAACTCATTGTTGAATTTGAGATGAAGGATTTAGGCTTGATGCATTACTTTTTGAGACTAGAAATATGGCGGAGGACATATGTTATTTTCCAGAGTCAAGGAAAATATACTGTGGAGATATTGTAAAAGTTCGGTATGACAGAATGAAAATCCATGCCTACACCAATAGTGATGGATTTGAAGAATATGATTGATGTTGATTCAGAAGATATTGATTCATACTTGCACAAATAGTTGATTGGATCACTAATGTATCTGGTTAATACCAAACCAGATATATGTTATGCAGTGAATTTGCTTAGTCGATTCATGAGCCAACCGAGACAAACTCACTGGATAACAACAAAACATGTATTGAGATACCTACGATGCACAATTGGTTATGGCCTAAGATATGCCTCCAGTGTAGATTGAGCCTACAGGGATATGCCGATGCATATTGGGAAGGGAGCGTAGTGGACCGGAAGAGCACCTTCGGATATTGATTTCCTTTAGGGTCTTCCATGGTTTCCTGGTGTAGCAGGAAACAAAGCTCTGTGGCATTGACTACCGTAGAGGCAGAATACATTGCATTGATTGTGGTAGTCTGTGAAGCAATGTGGCTTCACAAAATTCTGACTGATTTATTCGATCATAAGATGGATTATACTATTATTCATTGTGATAACCAGAGTTGTGTGAAGCTCTATGAGAAACTTGTGTTTCATGATAGATCAAAACACATCGATATAAAATATCACTATATCAGAGAAATGGTGCAGAGGAAGACAATACACGTGTAGTACCTTCCTACCCATGAGCAGATCACAGATATCTTCACCAAACTTCTTTCCAAGGTGAAGTTTGAGTACTTTCATGAGAGAATTGGCCTAGTGGAGAATTCCTCTGTAGTTGAGAGGGATTTTTGATGATCACAGTTGCGTGATAAATCCTCCATGACATAGACTTGAGAGAGAGCCCATGAGTTGGGTGTTCCCAAGAGATGGGTGTGTGGGACCTATCTGAGATAGAACTGGAACGTTGTGTTGGCCTCCTCTATCTAGATATTTGAGATGATACTCCATATGATTCTCTTGTGTAACGCAATGAGCAATAATATCTATTGAATTGGAGGTGCTTGTGGCTGAGCACAAGTTAACGTGTGGAAAATTGCATGAGTTGGGTGCATCAATCTGAGACAGAGATTAAATGATGTAATAGCCTCATCTGAGCAGAGAGTTGAGATGATGTGATACTTCATATGATTCTCATGTGTAACGCAGTGAGAAATAAGATCTGTTGAGTTGGATGTGCCTATGGAAGAGCACAAGTGAACGTGATCCTAGTGGCTGAGCAATAGTGAGCGTGGTTCTTTTGTGAGACACAGTGAGATAGAGTTGTGGACATCCTTGTGGCTGAGCACAGATGGATGTGCTCCTAGTGGCTGAGAACTATTGGG
The DNA here is from genome assembly GCA_009831015.1 of Picea engelmannii. Classification (NCBI taxonomy): domain Eukaryota; kingdom Viridiplantae; phylum Streptophyta; class Pinopsida; order Pinales; family Pinaceae; genus Picea; species Picea engelmannii. The sequence continues at coordinate 312,597 of ML802859.1, read as the reverse complement.
TGTATGATATCCCTTGCTATATTGTACAAGAGTTAGACTTACCTATAACCCTATTTGTGATGTAAAGGGTGCAGGTTGGCCCCACCATAAAGTGAAAGATAATTAATGTAAAACATAATTAATATGTTAATTAACAATTATATTCTAAGTTATTGAGGTTTGCCCTGTTGTGTCAATAGACACTATTGTTAACAGGTTCAGTCTAATATAAATAAAGGTAAATTCCCAATTGAGGAATCATATCACAAGTGATTTTGGAAATTTCAGCAAGTACTTACTTCTTGGGAAAAGTGTGCACCTCTCTTGGGCACTAGTTTTCTAGGGTTTGTGACAACCCTTTTGTGTGCTAGTATTTTATGGTGGTGGAGGTCTTTCTCTTGAGGAATATAGAAAAGGATTTGTTGGGTTTTATTCCCTTGTTAAGAAGGGTTACCCAAGATACTTCGTGTGTACTTGTGCATGGTGTTTCTTCTTGTGATCTTGCTTGCTACAACAAATTTTCTGTGGTTTAAGTAAAATGCTAAAAATTGAATGAAATTCATGCTTAAGCCTAGCTTATTGAAAAATAAACACAACCTACATCACACCCACTGTAACTTCATCTTCTTTCTCTCACAGTCTCCTCTCTCAGGATACAATATTCAGAATGATACATAGTCACAATACATTTCCCTCATAAAAGAGGGTTTCCTTCTAGGGACAAAAAAAACCCTAACATAACTTCTACTATCATATAGGTGACCTTATAATGAATGATCCATATTTACAAAGAAATTACAATATACATTTACAAGGAAATTTTTCCTCCAGGGTCTCGCTTGACCCCGTACCCCACATGGGGGGTAACCCCCCCTGCACTCCCATACGTGGAGGAGTGTACAATCTTCTGGGGTGTAAATTATTCATGTGGTATAAACATGGCTAAAAGTAAATCCCTTTGAATCAAGAACATAATCAGGCTCCACAACCAACACTTCTAACAATATGTAAGGTGGCTATATAGAAATCCTTTAAAAATATTCCTCTCACTTCTAAAAATATGTAAGGTGCTTATATAGAAACCATTTAACAAGATTCCTCTCACTCTTGATATCATATAAGGTGGAAATATAGAAACTCTCTTAAAAAATTCCTCTCATAGATATCAACATATAAGGTGGGGATATAGAAATTTTATAGAACTCCTCTCTCTTGTGATTTACAATGAATAGATTACAAGCATTCTAAATATACTTTACGAGATATCTACATATGCATATTACATTTACAAATATAGATATTTACAATGAAATATTTTTTGATGGATGTTTTATTCATGGAATCATCCTCCCTATAGTACTGGAAGGAGTCTCATAGCTTCCTATCTCTGACAATGCCTTTGATGTTGATGATGAATATGAAATTGAATCTGACATAGAATATGATGTTGAATCCAAGAAATCATTATACCAAACTATAGGTATTCCCAGTAACCTATATAACCTCTCTTTGTGAACACCAAGCATTATTTCTTTGTCTAGAGAATCTTCCCTTGAATACTCAGGTACATGGCCATTATGGAATGTGAGTTATTCAATTTCTACAACTGAGATTAGTTTTACTTTAAAATATGGAATATATAACATATGTTCTACTCCAAAAAATCCTCCCGACTCGAGCTATAATATTACATATCCATACCCTCTTATTTCTTGTTTGGTGTTAGTTCTAGATCCTACATGGAAATATGTGTTGGTCTCTAAGAATGTCATAAATACTAATCTCATCTCAATCATGTGGTGATATGAGCCACTATCCATGACCCATTCCTCGATGTATTCATATATCACTTTTCCAAGACCAACCATTAGGAATTATTCTTTCTCAAAGCTTTCAGTAAGACCATTAACATCATATTGAGATTTTTCTTATCTTGTTAAAAGTGACTCTACATCTTTCTGGTTCTTATTTGGACATAAGTGTGGGTAAAGTGTCCAACACTTCTCAATCTGGTGTCCACTCTTACCAAAATAAGAGTAGCGTGTCTTGTTCCCATCTTGGAACCACAATCTCTTTTTATCATTCCCACTTTTTGTATGCTTTCAGAAATGATATTTATCTTTATCCTTCTTATTGGAGGGATTTACTTGCACGATCTATCTTCTTCAACATTTTTATGTATCATGGTTGCTAGTTCCACACAGAGCACATGGATACTTAGAAATTTTACCAATGGGAAACGTGTCACACACCCACTACAACAACTTAGATTTTTCGTCTTTTTCTTCGAGGAATTGTTTATGGATAAATCCGTAAGTGCGGACACAAACCGATCTCCCTAGATCCACCTGGATCTAGAACAAAACAAGACAGAATAGGATGCTTTCCTTAAGTTTTATATATTGAATTTACTAAGAGGCAAGAATAAGTAACATACCTTATAATCGCTCCCTATAGTCTTTGTTGCTCCCGCTTCGCTCCAGTGCTCTTGTGCAGTCAATATCAAAACAACACAAACCAACCAAAGTGATAGCGATAGTAT
>ML802859.1:267847-299148 GCA_009831015.1 Picea engelmannii | reverse complement strand
TAGGAAAATGCAACTTCTTTTCTCAGGAAAAGTTCTTCTTCCTTCTCTCTTCAGGAATTCAGGCCACTATGACCCCTCTAAAGGCAATAGATAGGTTTACATCATTAACGATCATAGGGATGACGAAAATAATGTGTAACAGGAATAGAATCCTCAAGACTTCTATGGGGCCTAGCAAAAACTCTCTCTTCCCTTATCCTCCTCCACACAACCACAAGCTGACCTTAGCACAAACTCCTTTCACAACTCGCGAGTTGGTAATCAAGACTCTCGACTCCCTTTTCTCCAAACACCGATACCCGAGATACTATACGGGTATGGCTCCCTCATCACTAGCACCTGCTACAAGTAACTGTAGGCTAGGAAAAACACTAGAACCACTTGCAACCTCACTATTTGAGGTGTTGAGCTCTTGTGCTCCTCCTTCACGAATCCCCGAGACGCGAGAGGTCAATGTTGTGTGGACTCTACCAAAGCGACCTGCACACACCACTTGTCAACCCTGCTATACTCTGCTCACGAGATGTGTCGCCGCCTCCTGTCGCATGAGACCTCGGCTCTCGACATTTCGCTGCCTTAGCGATCAAGCTGTAGCTTCTTCATCCTATGAAACCCTGAGCCACGATAAGCCCACAATGGGTTGACTCTTTCCCAGTGTGACATGTGTCCACCACTGGTCACCCGCTTCCTAGGCTAAATACTAGCACTACTCGCATATCGCAACTTCGTGAGTTGGAGTGTTGAGACCTCATGCTCTTCCTTCGTGAGTTTCCGAGATACGATAAGTCAACAATGGGTTGACTCCTTCCCAGGCAACATGTGTCCATCACCTTTCACTCGTTCCCACCTTTCTCTAGGTGCTTGTTGTTACGCCACCTGTCAACCATGCGGTCCCCACTTAAGAATGGGTCATGTGTTTTCAAGATCCATCAGCGCTCGGCACTTCGTGACTTCTACAATAAAAAAGAAACTCCCTCAAGTTCCAAACCTCCGATAGGAGATAACCATGAAATTTTTGATCCAATGGTTCTCCCGTGCCTTGGATCCAACGGTCACGATCACATCGCAATCTCGTGAATTGTGAGTTCATGTAGCCCTACCCTTGATCACACCAAGTCGCGAATCAAAAAAATGCTACTCTCTTGCCTATACAAAGGCTAATATCGACAGTCATTAGGGCTCCATCAGATCCTTGGATCTACGGTCTTGGGTCCCATCGCTACTTGCAAAGGTTGAAATGGGTGAGGTGTTAACGCCTACGCTCCTTCTCTAGATCCATTGGTCTTGATAGATCTGGGGTATTCTCGAAAGGATTCCGACCATCCGTCTACCAAATGATAGGGTATTCTCTCTTTCTATAATTGGGCTTGCTATCCCTTCTGAGCTTGAATCACAAAATTCAACTTCTCAGGGCTTCAAACTCCCACGACTCTGAGACCTTAGAGGGCTATCCTTCCTTGCACAAGGTTTCCAGACCTATTTTGCATGAACCTTCATACGGTTCTTGGGAAATCATCCCTAATTTTAGTCGAGTCTCTGGGTAAAGTCTCAACACAGTTCCAAGGTTTATGGGTTAATCCCCAGAGAAGAGTATTGTCCAGGGGCTTTCTCAGAACGTTACGAGAGTCGAGCAAACAAGACAATTCTTGGTGGAGCGAACTCATGCCCCAAACTTAATCATTTGTACAGAAACCAACAATAACATATAAGCATACACATGCATCCATTATTTCCAGTTTAAAACACCAGGCAATCATTCCACACAGAAATTATTATGGGCATATAAAAATAAGCATGTATTCGTGATATTCAATTCGAAATATAAGGTATAAAACACTTATCAAATCTACCAGGCATGATGCAACTGCTGAGAGGGGTGCTCGCTTCCACCCAACCGTAGGCTTAGTGACTCCAAACATATTTACCACTAGCCACCCCCAAGCTAGACCACGATGCTTTGAGGTTCTGTCTCCTACTTCCAGCTCAACAGAAATCAAGGATGAAGGTTAATCTCCTTCTCTTGATATAGGAAAACAATCCAGGATGAAGGTTACTCTCCTTCTCCTGGTATTCATAACTCCCTGCGTTTCCAGGGTTTCTTCATTTCTCTTATGTGATCCCCCGTCACGCGCACTTCTCTCCTCCTTATCACATTTCCTCTCTTGCCAATTTCTATCTGCAAGGTTGTGTGTGGCGCGAATTTCTCCATCCGTGGTCAAGTTTGAGGGCTATTACGGATGGGCGGTTCACCCCCATCCCCTCATTAACTCTTAAGGAACCTCCCCACCTACCAATCTAATGGGAAATCCATTCCAAGATCAGAGAGCTACTTTGGTTTGTGAGAAAGTGTAAACCAGTACGGTACTGGCTCGGTAGAATTTAACACAACCATTCCAGGTCCCTTCCACCACCTCTCATTAGCCATCATGGTCTCTTTTATCACACCCCCCTCTCAGTAGTCATGCAACACATATTCATTATATAATTTACATTCATCAACCTTTTATGCAAAGGTCTATCAAATCAAACATTCACATCTTTGAGTTTTCCATAGTTATTGGCCAACATAGTTATTTTTACAGACTGGGGGAAACAGGGTGTTACAAAACATCTTCTTTCCTTCTTTAGAGTGAAAATATTTCTCTCGAGATGTCTTAGATCTGTTACCTTTCTCTAGAGATGTCTTAGATCTGTTACCTTTCTCTAGACTAGAATGTAATCTTAACTACTTATGAAGGACCTCATCATCTAAACTTATCTTTTGCTTCAACCATCCTCGAGCATTCTCCATCTGAGGATTTATCCTTCTTGATCATGCCTTTTGAAAGAGGTAGTCCTTTTTTCATCACAGAATTTACATTCTCAGCCTACAAATACCAATGAATTGATGTTGATGGTTCCAATACTTGATTTATGATATGCAAATTTATTTCTAATTCATGAAAAATACCCTTATGGAATTCCTCATGACATATCAGTCGATCTTGCATCCTCTTCTTCTCTTCCTCAAGATCTTACCACTGCATCCTTAACTCAGAATTCTCCTTCTAGATTTGTCGATTAATGTTCTTCTACAACCTCAACTTAATGAGATATTTACTCATTTTGTCCTCTTGATAAGAGTCTTTAATATCTTCACCAATTGAAGTCTTGCATCTTGCGACATCAACATCTTGCAATTACACGTAAAAACTATCTCTAATACCACTTGATCAGAAAATCCTTAGACACCACTTATTCTTTAAAAATATACATATATAATCTAACTTGATTCATAATTAATTCTTGATCGTATTGAGGTGATTTGCAAAAAAATGATGTTGTTCTCCTTATCCAAAAACTCATAAACTGATGATTAATTTGCAGATTTATGAGATGACATGATATAAAATAAAAAACTATATATTCATGACATACATTACTTCATATTCAAGTCCTCTTAGATAGTAAGACTATTCTTCATCATCTCAAAATACCAAATTACATTACAACATGGGATTACAAAAATCCAATTTAATGGACTATATTTAATTCTGCTACTCAAAACATGAAAAATGAGTTCACCATTGAATTCCTTGTGCAATTCTGATAAATTTGAGTATAAAGTTGACCAAATTCCAAACTAGCTCAATTGCACCCTCTTTACACGCCAAATGATGCACTATGGCACTCATTAATGGAAATTTGGACTATGACTTTCACAAATGGCCTTTGATCATGAAATAGACCTCAAATTCATACTCCTTACAAAAAATCATGAAAAATGAGTATAACGTTTCCTAGGTGTAGTCAATATACCTCATGGCACACAGATAGAGATGTAGACACCTCTAGTTGGTTTCGACTTGATTGATTGATTGATTGTTTGAGCTATTTTATTTCAACTTGATAGTGTTAGTGGGACATAGAAACCTCCTTGTTCCTCAAAACAGTCGCCAGCCTGGAGACCTTAAATGGTCAAAATCAATCGGATGAATCATGGGCTTGAGCATTGCTTATGTGTCCTAGAGGTCCTAACCTTGCAAGGTAGGTTGGGAGGGTAGTCATTGTAATATTCAGTATCTGGTTGATCATTGTTTATTAATTGCTTTAAGTTGATTGTGATGTGTTGAGTTACGTCGCTATTTTTGTTTATGTGTCGTCATCATTTATGTTTATGTGTTGGTTGCATCGTTATTGGTTACAATGAAGAGTAACTTGTAATTCTTTTACTTATGATGTCGTAGATTATGTTCATCTATGAATTTTATTGTTGATTACAATTTCCTAATTCCTTAAAAAAAATACATTTTTACCTTTTGTGCTTCGCTTTACTAGTCATAATGGAGGGGTCGTTGCAGTAGAAATATATTCTTCCATGAAAAAAAACAAACATTGTGTATATTTAATTGGAATGCATACACTTTATTTGATTGATAGCCTGAATGGCACATCCATGTGGTCTCAAGGATGGATAAACAAAGTCAATCTTGGTCTAGTAGGAAAGTTGGCCCAAAGGTGGGATCAATATTTAGTAGAAGTCAAGAATGCACATATAAGATTGAAAAATTCCCTTGATGGATTAATTTAGGTCTTAAATGGAGCAAGGGGGAATCATGGTTGTAGAATATTTGGAAATTTAATGCCCTTGCCAAGTCTAGTCTATTTATGTGGTCCAAATTGAAAAAACCAATTTAACATAGGAAGCCCTCCAAAAAATAAATATAGTAGGTCCAGTTATTTTTTTACTTTGCAGGTGTAGTGGGGAAAATACTTCACATTTTTTATGCATTGTAAGTTTTCTCAAAATGTTTGGCATGAGTTTGGGGAGATTTTGGGTATCTAGAATACTTGGAAATGTGAATCCATAGATACATGCCTTAATGTTTGGTTTACTCAACAATATATAAAGTGCTCTATGGCCATCGTATTTATGGTTCAGTGGCGAATATGGATATCTATAAAATTTATTTTGTTTGAAGAGAATATAATGCCTACGTTTTAGGTAGTCACACAGGTTAATGCTTTATTTACCTATTATAAGTTTATTCCAAAGGGTAAACCATAGAGAATTCTATCGAAGGTACAAGTGGAAAAGTATATATGTTGGGGATATTTTGATGTTGCTTTTCAATGCCCATATTCAATTAGTGGGATTGACATCATTGTATATCTTTCACACACACACAAATTTCAAGTCAAAGGTAATATAGGAAGAGAAACAAATAACCAAGGGAAATTCAAGGCCTTATACTACTTACTAAAATATTCTTTCAATAGAGGGATTGATAATATTCAAGTAATGGGTTATTCATCTATGGCCATAAATTATATGAAAGGAAACCTCCAAGCACAAAGTAATTATGTCCTTCGACTTGTACAACAATTAAAGGAAATATTTAATCAGTGTCTCTAGCTCATGTATACTCATACTTATAGAGAGCACAAATAGAATGCATATTAGATCTCAAAGCAAGGAATTCAACGACATGATATTTATGGTTCTTCGAAATATGTACAATATGGCTATATAGTAGCTTTACAATAGTTCACATTTAATGATTTATGAACTCCTTTTGAACTTGTAATATGTTAGAACATTGGACTCTTAAGTCTACTTTTTGTTATCAATTACTTGATAGATAATATTCTCGATATAATGAAGGATGTGGATCTTTCTAGATGTACTACTATTGTAGCATCCCGCTCTTGTGCACACTGAGATAACTTATTCTTTGAGGACACTTGCTTCCAAGAGATCTAGATTATTATACCTTTGATCGTTGATTATTACTATGAGGCATTATGGATGTGATTATATGTTATTTTGTTATATTGACTTAGACAGATGCTATTGACTCGGTTCTCCTAAGTTTGAAGGATTTGGACTTCGAGGATCCTGAGGCATCGATGAAACCCTTGGACTTTCAATCGAGTCAGGGAATGAAATATTGGGGTTTGATTGTTGTATATATACGACGTTTGTGCATCTGATTAGATGATATGATTATGGATATTATTTATGACATGATTCGTTGATGATGAAGGCTAATGATATCTTGCCGACTAGACTCACATGTGGAGTAGAGGGGTCACACATGATAACCAGAGACATTGAGGGAGAAGTGTGGACAAAATCCCTGCCACAACCTACTAGCACTCTCGTCCTGGCTCGAACTGTAGGTTAACGACTACCTAGTTCGAGAAGACACATGATGCCATGAGGGAAGACTGCAACAGTCACTCACGATGATTCTAAGGGGTGTGCAATAAGGCAGGGGCCTTATTCCTTAGAGTCCCTTAGTCTCCCACAAGATCACCTGGAAGAGTATTGACTGCAGGGTTTTTTTATGTCTACCAAGTTAGTCAAGAGGGGAGTGGCACCCTTGGAGCACAGAGTGTGTCCTGAAGGGCACGTCGCACAAGAAAAATGGAAATAGGTGAGTGGCACCCATGGAGCACGTAGTGCATCCTGAAGGGCACATCGCACAAGGGAAACAGAATGAGGTGAGTGGCACCCTTGGAGCACCTAGTTCATCCTGAAGGGAACGTCGTGTTGTTAATTAATAAATGAATAAACCTATATGGACTTAGAATGAATAATGTGATGAGAAATATTTTAAACAATTTCCCTAATAAAATGTTGCCTAGCCTAGGAAAATAACATCTAGGTCTAAGTGATACTTGTGATAATATATATATATATATATATATATATATATATATAAGAATAAAAATAAAAATAAATAAATAATAATGATGATCATCACTCATCATTTGACGAGAAGGGGGTAAGCAATTCAATTGATTTATAAAAATATTTTGGGGGATAAAATTTAAAAAGGGGAAATAATTGTTTTGTTATATTATGCTAATTAAAAGTTTATTAATTAAAAAGGAAAAGGGGAAAAAGGTAATATTTTGCACATGCCAATTTGAGTTTTAAATGAGAGGGGAAAGAGGGAAATATAAAGATTTAGGAAACTAGGAAAAAGAGGGAAACATAAAAAGAAAGGGGAAACATAAGGAAAAAGAAGAAAGACTAACTTAGTAAGGTATCTAGCATTTAAAGACTTTCTAAATTGAACTCAACTAGTGATTTAGTAAGGGGGTAAGTCATTAAAATGTGTAAGGGAATATGGGGACACCTAGGAGCGATTCTAGGAATGCTTTTAGGTGGGTGAGTGAAATAGGAGTAATTAATTAATGAATGAAATTAATTTATGGTGCAATGAAGGGGATGGGTGACACATGTATGGGGAGGATTTTATGAATTAAATTATTGAACAATAAATTAAATGGGATTTTGGGAAAGTAAATGACTTAGAAACTCTATATAAAGGAGGGAGCAAGAGGATGATGGATCTCCTCTGTGAAGCGTAACATTACGCTGTAAAATTTTAGATTTGACTGACTTAGCCTGTGGGAGTTGGGATACTTAGCTTGATGAGGAGTGGTAGCTCAGCCTTACAAGGCGAGCTGAGAGCTAGTTGATCTTTGGTTTAGTGTGTGCGGCCCCTTTGTGACCCGAGGGGCTAAGGGGGAAGATGAGTAACCCTAGCATTGGCTGGGAGGTACAAGTGAAGTCTCATTAGTCGGCAAGTGGGAGTGACATGGAGCGCATGAGACAACGACTCAGAGTGGATGACTTGGGCTACAATACGCTTACTTGATTATGCATGGTAGATTCTTATTATACCTCACGATTTCAATTCTATATTTTGAATTGGGTAAAGAAAATTATTGTATTAACATTTTAATGGAAAACATAATTCCCCATAGCCTTAAGCTCATTGTTTATTGATTCCCTTGGCTTTCAATCCTTGCATGTTGTGATTTCCCTATGGTTTTATTGATTTTGTGATGAGTTTGAACTTCTTACTTCACCCTCGTCCCTAGCCTGATAAGTCGGTCAGGAGTCGGATCGACGGTCGTCACTTCAGTGTTAATAGACCTATAGATCCTATATCCCTTATTTTTTGTGCATGGATGATGAGCAAAGGATGTGTTTGCCCAGTCGTCTACCCCTATTGATTGTTCTTGGTTGATTGATGGTCTTATGGCATGTCACACTTGATTTCCTCAGCGATTTTTTATCCTTTCCCTAAGCGAACCACTTATTATCCTCTACATTTGATTTCTATGTTTGATGCATTTCCTGGCAAAGTAACTATGCGGTTTTCATACCTTTCTTGGAAAATTTAAGTCTGTGTTGATACATTTCCTCGTGAATTCCTTGTCTGTTTTTTTCTTTAAGCATCCGGTCTGCCAATTGACTGTGCAATTGGTAGCTAGATTGACTATGTTTTTCATTTCCAACTCACCATGATTTTGGTTGCTTCCTTGACTACGTTTTTCATGCCAATTAACTCTGTGATTTTGGTTTCTTCCTTGACTGTGTTTTTCATGCCAAATGACCATGATTTTGTGGTTACATTTGGTGTGCAGTGGAGGCATTTGTTTCATATTGATTTATGGTTAGTGTTTGTTTTTTTTATCAACAATCACCACCTCGAATATTAATAGACCAACGGTGATTTAGTTAACTGTAATAGTTGACTAGAATTAACTCAAATGGCAGTAACAATGAGTTAGTTATCAGTGCGAATCGATTCATTGATTGGCATTATCCTGAATGGATAAATCGCAGCTGCTATTTTGCTATGTATTGAATTCCATTATAAATTATGTATTGACAGTTATTTAGAATTATCCCCCAACAAGTTGAGGTTAGCTATTATGTTACATATACTGGTTGTGATCGACTCGAATGTTTTTGAGAGATTTTATGCATTTATTGGCAACGGATTCGTATGTAATTCATGGATATGCTTGGGACAACATTTATATGTATTTAATGGATATATGTATCTAATATGCGATAAAGTTAGATGTTTCTCTACATATTTTATTTAAACTCTTTTTTCTCCCTGAAAATAAACATGTTAGACACTGATTTAATCAGAGACAGTGATTTTTCCATGACTGGGATTTTTAATAGGTAATTAATTGGCAGCGATATTATAGATTTGGTATAACAACGATTTTCCTCTTTATTATTAAGAGATAGTTAGAATATTGGTCTGACAGTGATTTTACAGGCCAAAATGCGTAATGTTCTCTTACGAATTTACCCAGCATAAATTTATCCTTATGATTTCACCTAGCTATATCCTTCATGCTCTACGCATAACATATTGATGGACTGTGTTTTGTGGTGGGGTATTAGTTTGTTGGCTGGCTGCGTAGTTGTAGTAGTGTATGTTGTGAGTGACATCATTTTTTTGTTTGTCTTATGGATTAACACCGTAAGGTTACTCACATAAAATCATGCAATAATTAGAATTGTTGTCAGAGCTGGGGTTTTACTTAGCGATTTAGAATTATCCAATGAAGATGTTAACAAACATATAACTTTAAATCGGAAGAGAACTTGTTAAAATAAAAACCAACAAATATCCATCCTAAGCTCGCAATTAACATCATTGTTGAATTACATTATCCCAGTATCCAACTTCCTTAGATTTTGGTAAATTGAGAGACTTTTGACCCTAGACATTGGTCCCTTAAATCACATTTGATTATGAAGTTGATATCACTATTATCATTATGAAATTGCATGTCAATGATTATCGTTATTGCATGAAATATCCCTTGAGTTTTGAGGGCCCACCTTTGGTCATTTGTGTCCTAGAGAAGATGCGTATATTTTAGGATAAAGAGAAAAAGGTAAACCCTTCTACAAACCAGCATGTTTCATTATTGTTATGCTTAGTTTATATGAAATAATATCACTTTATTCAAAGGGAACTTTAAATCAATATTTAACATACACCTAAAATGTGGAGTCAATATTTATACATTTATCGCTGTGAGAGGTAAATGTGGAGTCAATAGGATTGTTAGGCATATTAATTTTTGGCGTATTAGTTAATTTCTTGCGAGAGAGTAATGGCCAACGGATTAGTAGTTTTTGCTAAACATTTTATAGATAACAATAATTGGCTACTATGTGCCTTGTGCCTTAAGTGGAACAGTAAAGGTTGTTGGTCACAGTCGTTTCACTACTTAGATTTCCTTGTAGCAATTAAGATTCCTTCGATCAGTTGCGCAATTTAAATTAAGTAGTGTCACCTTGCGTCTGGTCGACCCATTTCTTGGGGTCGTAGGTGTAGTTTGCTGGTCAGTTCTTCAGTCTCCTAGAACATTTATTGTATCTTGGGTTGAAGGTCTAGATGTGTCAGATGTTTCGTGACTACTGTCACACCTATCACTGAGTGACGACATGAATCTGGATGAGCGGATCGTTGCTCGCCCCAATGGATGGAGGTGAATGTTAACTTTCCCAAATTCTTTGCTTCCATTGGGGATGTCGTTCATTGTAGTTATGGTTGGTGCTTGGGTTGTAATGCCTTATTGCATCTGGTTTTGCATGCCATAGAGGTTCTAGTTACTGATCGTTGAGGCCGTGGTGTTGGGATGGTGGATGTTGTGTTTAGCTTGTAGGTGTTGTCTTGTTATTGTCAGGTGGGTAGCCATTTGTATCTTTCTATTACACATGTCTCGTCCAACTGCTCGTTGTGCTAGTGTGTTGAGTCATTGTTGTCTATTCCTTGATCTACGTGCATGGGCTCATCGTCAAGTTGTGTGCTTCAACTGTTGTTGTATTTTCCTTCCTGCCAAAAAACAAATTGCACTTTTTGCTTCATGTGTAGTCATAATGATTGGGGTCCTCCCTTATGGTATCAAAGCGGGTTCAACCCTGTGACTGTGGATTGCTAGGCTTTCCACTACAGTAAACCTTTGAGTTTTAACCTAGCACTTATTAAAACTTTAATGTATCCAAGCAGTGATCTCGATTAGAGGAAGCCACATAGGTTGTGGTGTGGTGTCGTGGAAGGAGGTGTGATGCCTCCAGAAGTGCCCGCACCCTCAGAATATAACCCCATGGGGGAGGAAAAATACCTTGGGCTACATTCGAATGTTGTAAGCGATGATCATCGTCTCACCTGAGTCTTTCCAGAGATGATTAGAGGCCATGAGTCACCTTCTGTACTGAGATGAGGCCAGGACACCCGTACCTCTGAGGGTCCACAACACGCCTAGTCAATACCGTTAGTTTTCACTACGAACTCAACTAGGCCAAATTTCTCGAGTTCTTTGGTGCCTCAGATAGTGTATCCGCCAAGGCTTTGTTGGAGAATAAGTCGAGGTTCTTGCACTTCACAACTATACCTCCAACATGAAGGTCTGCAGGGTGGTCTTTCAAATGAAGGGGAGCTCTCTTCTATGGTGGAAGACGCTCCTGCCACTTTTCTATGGTGGAAGTAGCTCCTGCGAGAGCATAAATTGTATGAGAAGTTGTCCAAATTCTCGTTTTATCAATCAAGGATTCACTACTTAGGGCATTTCATATCTGGCGAAGGTATCACCATGGATCCAACAAGGGTCAAGGCTATTATGGAATGGCCTGCACCGACTAATGTATCGTAAGTGCAGGGTTTCATGGGTTTAGTAGCATACTATCGACGGTTCATCGAGGGATTTTTGAAGATAGCAAACCTGATTACGGAGTTACAGAAGAAGAACAAGAAGTTTTTTGGGACCGAGAAATACTCGGAGGCATTTTGGAGGCTCAAGTAGTTATTGAAAACAACACCGATACTAAAGGTCCCTCACATGGACGCAGACTTCTTGGTATGCATTGACGCATCCAAGGAAGGTTTAGGCAGAGTCTTGATGCAACACAATCGAGTGATATCTTACATTTCAAGGAAGATGATAAGGCGTGAGGAAACTATGTGATGGACGATTTGGAGTTGTTAGCCTTTATATATGCATTGAAGGTTTGGAAACACTACCTTGTTGGGCGAAAATTTGAACTAAAGACGAAGCATTGTGGACTACAACACATCTTTACACAAAGCAACCTGAACGCGTGACAACGACGTTGGTTGGAACTACTTAGCGAGTACGATTTCGAGATTTATTACATAAAAGGAACAATGAAATGAGTGAAAAATGCATTGAGTTGGAGACCAGGAATCGTTCAGTGTTTCCTCTTCAGACAAATCTACATAAAAATATTATAACTTTACAATGCAACAATGATTGGTACGAAGAGGTCAAGGATTTTATCGGACAAAACACAATGATGGTACCAATATTTGAAGGATTTACGTTTGACGGAGATGGATTATTGAGGTTTAAAAATTGGATTCACATACCACCGAACGACGAGTTGAGGAGATTGATCCTAAATGAATCTCATAGAGCAATATACATGTCTCACCCGGTAGTCACGAAGATGAGGGCGAACCTTAAACCCTTATTCTTCTAGAAAGGAATGAAGGCAGACATAGTCAACTATGTGGCCAGATGTCTAGAATGTCAGCAGGTAAAGGCCAAACATAGACATACAATAGGGTTGCTACATCCACACGCTATTCCAGAATCAAAATGGGAGGTTATTTCGATGGATTTTATCGTTGGATTTCCAATGAAGACAAGGAGACATGGCTTGAATTTTGTAGTGGTCGACACTCTCATGAAAAGTGTTCATTTTAATCTTGTGCATACAACATATCAGGCACCTAACATAGCTAGATTTTTCATCAATGATATTGTGAGGCTGCATGGCATGCCTAAGAGGATTATATCTGATTGAGGATCGGTGTTTACTGGACTATTTTAGACTAGTTTCCAAGAGGCCTTGGGAAACCAACTTAACTTTAGTACTGCGTATCACCTAGAGACTGGAAAGAAGATCGAACAAATGAACCAAAACATGGAAGATATGTTGCACATGTATGTGATAGACCAATGGAAGTGTTGGGAAGAATTCTCGCCACTAGTAGAATTCTCTTACAACAACAGTTACCAAAACACCATTAAGATGGTGACTTTTGAGTTCCTTTATGGGAGACCATGTCAAACCCCTCTAAGTTGGGATCATCTTGAGGATAGGGTCCTGGTGGGACCGGAAGTGATCCAAGAAATGGAAGATTAAATGAAAACTGTAAGACAAGGGATCAAGGAAGCACAGGATTTCCAGAAGAGTTATGTCGATGCACGTCGTGTCGACCGTAGTTACGATGTGGTGATCGAGTATTTTTGTGGCTAAACTATTTGATCAAGTTTGGAAAAGGGGATAAACTGTCTCCTAGTTTCATGGGATCCTGCGAGATTGTGAAAAAGAGAGGCCCATGGCCTAATAACTAGCCTTGCCTAATACTTGAGGTGTATGCATGATGTCTTTCATGTCTCTGTTTGAGACATTATGATTAGTGATCCTACACATGTTTGACTTGAGCACCTTGTGGGTGTTGGATGAGGGGGCACTCACGGCTGAGTCGATCCATATCCTGTATCATCGCATTCGATAGCTACGACGTCGAATAGTATATTAGGTGAAGGTCCAGTGGAACAACTATAGTCCATAGTCAGCGACCTCGGAGGATGCATATTATATGCACCATCAGTTTCCATTTTTGTTGGATAGATAGACTTATGATACTGTGATACACATTATCTCGGCACTTATATACTATGAAAATTTGAGATGAAGTTTAGACCAAGAGGGGGTGTATGTAACATCCCTCTCTTGCATGCACCGAGAGAACTTATTCTTTGAGGACACCTGCTTGTAAGAGATCCAGATTATTATACCTTTGACCGTTGATTATTACTATGAGGCATTATGGATGTGATTATATGTTATTTTTCTATATTGACATAGACAGGTGCTATTGACTCGAATCTCCTGAGTGTGTAGGATTTGGACCTTGAGGATGCTGAGGCATTGATGAAACCCTTAGATTCCAGATTGAGTGAACGAGTAGACTATTGGCGTTTGATTGTTGTATATATATGACATTTGTGCATCTGATTAGATGATATGATTATGGATATTATTTCTGACATGATTCGTTGATGATGCAAGTTGACGATAGCTTGCCGACCAGACTCACATGTGGAGTAGAGGGGTCACGCATGATAACTAGAGACGTTGAGGGAGAGGTGTGGACAACAGCCCTGCCACAACCTACTAGCACTGTCATTGTGGCTCTAACTGTAAGTTAATGACTACCTAGTTTGAGAAGAGCCAAGATGTCATGAGGGCAGACTGCGACAGTCGCTCACGATGATCCTAAGGGGTGCGCAACAAGGCAGGGGCCTTATTCCTTAGAGGCCCTTAGTCTCCCACAAGATCACATGGTGGAGTATTGACTCCAAGGGGTTTTTGATTTCTACCAAGTCAGTCAAGAGGTGAGTGGCACCCTTGGAGCACGGAATGCATCCTAAAGGGCACATCGTGCAAGAAAAATAGAAATAGGCGAGTGGCACCCTTGGAGCATGTAGTGCGTCTTGAAGGGCACATCGTGCAAGGAAAAGAAAATGAGGCGAGTGGCACCCTTGGAGAACCTAGTGCATCCTAAAGGGCACGTCACATTGTTAAATAATAAATGAATAAACCTATATGGCCTTAGAACGAATAATGTGATGAGAAAGATTTTAAACAATTTCCCTAATAAAATGTCGTCCAGCCTAGGAAAATAATGTCTAGGTCTAAGTGATATGTGTGATATATATATATATATATATAATAATGATGATCATCATTCATCATGTGACGAGAAGGGGGTAAGCAATTCAATTGATTTATAAACATCTTTTAGGCGATAAAATTTAAAAAGGGGAAATAATTGTTTTGTTATATTATGCTAATTAAAAATTTATTAATTAAAAAGGAAAAGGGGAAAAAGGTAATTTTCTGCTCATGCCAATTTGACTTTTAAATGAAAGGGCAAAGAGGGAAATTTAAAAGATTTAGGAAACTAGGAAAAAACGAGAAACATAAAAATAAAGGGGAAACATAAGGAAAAGCAGAAAGACTAACTTAGTAAGGTATCTAGCATTTAAGAAATTTCTAAATTGAACTCAACTAGCGATTTAGTAAGGGAGTAAGTCATTAAAATGTGTAAGGGAATAGGGGGACACCTAGGAGCGATTCTAGGAATGTTTTTAGGTGGGTGAGAGAAATATGAGTAATCAATTAATTAATGAAATTAATTTATGGTGTAATGAAGGGGATGGGTGACACATGTACGGGGAGGATTTTATGAATTAAATTATTGAACAATAAATTAAATGGGATTTTGGGAAAGTAAATGACTTAGAAACTCTATATAAAGGAGGGAGGAGGAGGAGGATGAATCTCCTCTGTGAAGAGTAACGTTACGTTGCAGAATTTTAGAAATGACTGACTTAACTTGTGGGAGTTGGGATACCGAGCTTAGGGAGGAGTGGTAGCTCAGCCTTGTGAGGTGAGTTGGGAGCTAGTTGATCTCTGGTTCAGTGTGTGTGACTCATTTGCAGCATGGGGGGCTAAGGAGGAAGAAGAGTACCCCTAATGTTGGCTGGGAGGTATAGGTGAATTCTCATTGGTTGGTAAGCTGGAGCGGCACGGAGCGCGCGGGACAATGACTCAGAGAAGACGACTTGGGCTACGGTATGCTTACTTGATTCGGCATGCTAGATTCTTGTTATACCTCACGCTTTCAATTCTGTATTTTTAATTGGGTAAAGAAAATATTTGACTTAGCATTTTAATCGATAACTTAATTCCCCATAGCCTTAACCTCATTGTCGATTGATTCTCTTGTCTTTCGATACCTGTATGTTGTGACCACCATATGGTTTTATTGATTTTGTGATGAATTTGCGCTTCTTACTTGACCCTCGTCCCTAGCTCATCAGTCCTCGCCTGAGCATTCAGCTAGCAGTCGGATCGACGGTCGTCCCTTTGGTGTTAATAGACCTATAGATCCTAACCCCGTACTTTTCTTTGTGTGGATGATGAGCGAAGGATGTGTTTTCCCAATCGTCTACCCTTGTTGATTATTCTTGGTTGATTGATGGTCTTGCACCTTGTCGTGATCGATTACCTCTATGATTGTTTATCCTTTCCCTCAGGGAACCACTTATTATCCTCTACATTTGATCTCTATGTTTGATGCATTTCCTGGAAAAGTAACTATGCATTTTTTATACCTTTCCTACCAAATTTAAGTTTGTGTTGATACATTTCCTCATGAATTCATTGTGTGGTTTTGTTTTTATGCATCCGGTCTGTCAATTGACTCTGTGATTGGTAGCTGCATTGACTGTGTTTTTCATGCCCAACTGATCATGATTTTGGTTGTTGTCTTGACTGCATTCTTCATGCCAATTAACTCTATGATTTTAGTTGCTGGCTTGACTTTGGTTTTCATGCCAACTGACCACGATGTTTTGGCTGCATTTGGTGTTTAGTGGACGTGTTTGTTTCTGATTGATTTATGGTTAGCATTTGTTTTTTTTATCAGCAATCACCACCTCAAATATTAATACACCAACAATCATTTAGTTAACTATAATAGTTGACTAGCATTAACTCAAACGGTAGTAACGACGAGTTAGTTATCAGTGTGGATCGATTCATTGATTGGAATTATCCTGAATGGATATATCCCGACTGTTATTATGCTATGTATTGAATGTCATTATAAATTAAGTATTGACGGTGATTTAGCATTATCCCCCAATGAGTTGAGGTTAGTTATTATCTTACATATACCGGCTGTGATCCACTCAAATTGTTTTGAGAGATTTTACGCATTTATTGGCAGCGAATTCGTGGATATCTGTATCTAATATGAGATAAAGTTATATGTTTCTCTATGGATTTGATTTAAACTCTTTTTTTCCCCGAAAATAAACATGTTAGACACCGATTTAATCAGAGACTGCGATTTTGCCATGACTGTAATTTTTAACAAGTTATTAATTGACAACGATATTATAGCTTTGGAATAACAACAATTTTCCTATTTATTATTAACAGATAGTTAGAATATTGGTCTGACAACAATTCTACAGGTTAGAATGCGTAATTTTCTCTTATGAATTTACTCGGCGTAAATTTACCCTTACGATTTCACCCACCTATATCCTTCATGCTCTATGCACAACGTATTGATGAAGTACATTTTGTGGCGCGGTATTAGTGTGTTGGGTGGTTGTGTAGTTCTAGCAATGTACGCTGTGTGTGACATCATTTTTCTATTTGTATTAAGGATTGACACCGTAAGGTTACTCACAGAAAATCGTGCAATAATTAGACTTGTTGTCACAACTTGGCGTTTTACTTAGCAATTTAGAATTATCCAATGAAGATGTTAACAAATAGATAACTTTAAATAGGCAGACAACTTGTTAAAAGAAAAACCAAAAAATATATGTCCTAAGCTCGCAATTAACATCATTGTTGGATTACATTATCCCAGTATCCAACTTCCTTAGATTTTGGTAAATTGAGAGACTTTCGACCCTAGACATTGGTCCCTTAAATCACATTTGATTATGAATTTTATATCACTGTTATCATTGTGAAATTGCATGTCAATGATTGTCATTATTGCAAGAAATATCCCTTGAGTTTTGAGGGCCCACCTTCGGTCATTTGTCTCCTAGAGAAGATGGGTATATTTTAGGATTAAGTGAAAAAGGTAAACCCTTCTACAAACCAACATGTTTCATTATTGTTATGCTTAGTTTATATGAAATATTATCACATTATTCAAAGGGAACTTTTAATCCATATTTAACTTACACCTAAAATGTGGAGTCAATATTTATATATTTATCGTTCTGAGAGATAAATGTGGAGTCAATAGGATTGTTAGGCATGTTGGTTATTGGTGTATTAGTTAATTTCTTGTGAGAGAGTAATGACCAAGGTATTAGTAGTTTTTGCTAAACATTCTATAGATAACAATAATTGGCTACTACATGCCTTGTGCCTTAAGTGGAACAATAAAGGGGGTTGGTCACAGTCGTTTCACCACTCGGATTGCATTGTAGGAATTAATATTCCTTCGATCGATTGTGAAATTTAAATTAAGTAGTGTCACCTTGCATCTGGTCGACCCATTTCTTAGGGTCATAGGTGTAGTTTTCTGGTGAGTTCTTTTGTCTCCTAGCGCTTTGATTGTAGCTTGGGTTGAAGCTCTAGACATTTCGGTTTTGTCGTGACTACTTTCACGCCTATCACCGTGCGATGACATGAATCCGGATGAGTGGATCGTCGCTCGCCCCAATGGATGGAGGCAAATGATAACTTGCCCGGATTCTTTGCTTCCATTGGGGTCGTAATTCATTGTCGTTGTTGTTGGTGCTTGGGTTGTAACGCATTCTTGTGTTTTTTTTTATGTGCCATAGAGGTTCTAGTTACTAGTTGTCGAGGCCGTGGTGTTAGGATGGTGGATGTTGCGTTTAGCATGTAGGTGTTGTCTTGTTAGTGTCATGCGGGTAGTTGTTTGTATCTTTCTATTATGCATGTCTCGCCCAGCTGCTCGTTGTGCTAGTGTGTTGAGTCATTGTTGTTTGTTTCCTGATCTGCATGCGTGGATTCATCGTCAGGTTGTGTGATTCAACTGTTGTCCTCTTTTCCTTCTTGCCAGAAAACAAATTTCACTTTCTTCTTCGCACGTAGTCGTAACAATTGGGGTCCTCACTACTATAATGAAATACTATATAGATATCTATCTCTATACAATCTTTATTGTACTATTCCTAGAGCACCCAACTATTGTATTTTTGTTTCTCTCTTTTTTTTTTCTTGAAAAAAAAAGATTAAAACATTAAATCATTTCATGATATGACATATATTTCTTTCATGATATGAGATATATTTCTTTCAGGATTCAATAAAATTATCATTTCAAATGGAAATGGCATATATAGGTAGTAAGCTTGAAATGTTATATATATTTTCATGGTAACGGTTTTTTTCCCAGCTTAATATTAAGTCCTTTTTGTAATATTGAAAATACATTTCAATTCAAAAAACCTTAGGATTTGTTCAGTATTAAGTTATTGAAATTATAGTTTATCAAATCCTATGATTCACTCAATAATGACTATCCTTTCCTTTCAAAATTACAACTAGCTTAAAGATGGATTATTGAATTCTTTTAATATTTCTACAAGTAAATATCCCAAATAACCATTTGATAACATGTATTGGTAATAAGCTTGAAATGTTATATATAGTTTCATGGTAACGGTTTTTTTCCCACTAGTTTAATATTAAGTGTTTTTTGTAATATTAAAAATACATTTCAATTCAAAAAACCTTAGGATTTCAATTCAAAAAACGTTAGGATTTGTTCATTCTTAAGTTATTGAAATTATAGCTTATCAAATCCTATGATTCACTCAATAATGGCTATCCTTTCCTTTCAAAATCACAAATAGCTTAATGATGGATCATTGAATTCTTTTAATATTTCTACAAATAAATATCTCAAATAACCATTTGGTAACCTGTATTGGTAGTAAGCTTGAAATGTTATATATATTTTCGTGGTAATGGTTTTTTTTCCCACTAGCTTAATATTAAGTGCTTTTTGTAATATTGAAAATACATTTCAATTAAAAAAACATTAGGATTTGTTCAATCTTAAGTCACTGAAATTATAGCTTATCAAATCCTATGATTCACTCAATAATGACTAAAATTACAACTAGCTTAAAGATGGATCATTGAATTCTTTTAATATTTCTACAAGTAAATATCCCAAATAACCATTTGATAACATGTATATTGTACCAAAGTACTATTTCATAGTATATGTATATGTATATGTATATTGGAACAAAATACCAATTCACAATGTCATGTATACCTAGAGTGTAAATAATCTAATAATGTAAAAATAGATAATCTAATAACCTAAAAATATGTAATGGAAATATTCTTTTAGACCTACACATATTTCAATCATGTAAAAGTTCTTGTGAATATCATTACTATAACCCAATGTGTGTTCTTCAATTTTGTGGGCTTACCTCGAATGGTTGTTTTTGAAATGCTAGAGTGAAAAATTCCTTGGCATAGCTTATATCTTGAACTAATTTATTATTATATTACATTTAAAAAAAACATTAGAATAGATGAAAAAAAACTACTTACATACTTGGAAGAATGTTTTAGGTGAAGTGGAAAATTTTATGACCTCCTTTACATTACATTATAAGTGGCCAAATTATTACTTATATACTTGGAAGTGGGATTTAG
The DNA here is from genome assembly GCA_009831015.1 of Picea engelmannii. Classification (NCBI taxonomy): domain Eukaryota; kingdom Viridiplantae; phylum Streptophyta; class Pinopsida; order Pinales; family Pinaceae; genus Picea; species Picea engelmannii. The sequence continues at coordinate 279,047 of ML802859.1, read as the reverse complement.
GAAAAGTTTTTCAAACTGAAACCTTTTCTTTGTATTTCATTTCACATCTTATTAAAGCACTTATAACTTGTCATGTTATTTTATTTTTTTTAATTTTATTTCTTGTCATAATTTTAAATATTTTATATGTTAATAATCATAATAATAAAAATAATTTCAAATTTATATATATATATTAAATTTAAATTTTTATTATTTTTCTTTTATTATTAATTAAATATTAAATATAAATTCGCAAAGGAATTTCAATGAAAAAAGTATAATTGAAAATTGATTGAAAGTTTAGAATTTTTTGTCATCAAAATATATGAATACACTACCAAAGATATATGAATACACTATCATATAATCATGGTTTATCTATAAATATTATAAAAATCCTCACAGTGATCACATTTCTTCAACAAAAGATTGTTCTTGATAATTTGTATAATAATAGTTTATCTATAAATATTATAAAAATTTTCAATGAACATATTTTTTTTAACAAAAAATTGTTATTGATAATTTATGTGGCAAGTATAAAATTGTTGGATTAAGTTATTTTATATTGTTTCGCAATCAAAATAAGTGAAAAAAAATTATTTTTATTTGATTTTAATGGTATTTTATATAAATTAATGGTGAAATGGGAAAGAACATAGTAATAAAATGGAAAGGGTCATAGATTATGCAACAAACAAGAATCAATTTAACTTCATTTACAAGAAAAGAAGCTTCTTGAATTGTGTTTGCAAAATGAATTTCTACACATTGTTATTGTCAAAGTATATCTAAAACAAGAGTTTTAAAACAATTGGTTTCATACCGATTTTAAGATCAATTTTGTTTACATGAACTACTTCATAATGTAAACAATACATGGTACAAATGGAAATTGACAATCCAACAAAAGTTTTAAACATTTTGCAATTGAATAAAGTGTGGACAATGTATTTTCAATAGGATGCAATTAACATTGTTATAGTAGATGATTCACCTACGATTATGATAGAGAATCCCAAACAAAATGTGATTCTTTCTACTTCATTCAAATAAAATAACAAAAAGATAAATAATAATCAATCTATGGAAAATATTAAATAAATTATCCAGTGCACTAGATGTATGAAATATTTTGAAGGATTTTTCACAACATTTAATAGTACATGAAGATAACTTTAATCAATATGTTTGAGATATTACTGTGAAAGATATTTTTATATAAGAAATTTTTTTATTTTATAATATAAATTCTTGTGCATTTTGCATGTGATGACTTATTTCTATATTTTGTAGCATTCTATACATAAAATTTTCATGTTTATAATACAAATTCTTGATCATTGTATATATGTGGTGTATTGTTTCTATATTTTGTGGCCTTGCCAATTTAAGGTCATTTTTATTTCATAAATTGGTGGTTTGTGGTATTGTCACTAAAACATTATTCCGTTGATTTCTAATGATATTGAGTTGTTAAATTTTCATTTTGTTTGTTGTAGGAAAGTTTAAAGTACATCTTGATGTTTATAACTCTTAAAAATTAGTGATTTGAATGAAATTTTGATATGTTTATATAGAAATTTTTTATTTCATAAAAATAACAAAATTGTATTAGCTTGTTTATAGAAATTAACATAAAGTTTTTTTGTTTCTTTGGATTCGGACATTTTAATCACATTTTTTTAATTTCATTTAACTCACTTTGCAAAAATTCCTTCTTATATAAATGGAAAAAAATGGAGAATACATACTAAATTGAAAAAAATTGAGAATACATACCAAATTGGTATTTTAAAAGCTTTAAAAAAAAAATGATATCATTATAAATGAACTGCTAAAATAGAGATATATTAATGTCGTATATATGGTCGTAGGGAATATGAGAATTAATACTATTTTGAAAGATGTTGATCTTTGAAATGAAAGAAATCTTCTTTTAGTCATAAACCATAAATATAATACGTTGTAGTATTGGAAGAAAACTAAATTGAGAGTTTGGTGATAAGTCTTAATTTTTTTAAGGCATTTTCAATTCAAAATATTTAAATACTACTTAAATAGTTATTATGTTCCAATATGGATAGAAGATGTTACTGAAAAGTATATATTATGTTCCAATATGGATAGAAGATGTTACTGAAAAGTATATTTGACATGTACTTGCAAAAATAGGATACTCTGTGACTTACAAACAAAAATCAAAGTAGGAAGTACTATACAATTTTATGAAAAGAGGTTTAGTGATATGTGGTCTGGGAGATAAATACCACAAACCAAATGTATTTCTAAATATTCATGCAAGCTTTCTCAATTTACTAGAGATAGATCAATCCACATCTTGATATAAAATCTTATCCACGATGGGAAAATGAATATACGTGGCTAATGTGGGTTCTATTCCCTTTTTTAACGCACTTCCTCATATCACGGACAAACATGACTACATTGCAATGTTCAATTCAACATGGACATAGTTTTGGTGAATCAATGACTATGATTATATACCATTTTAATACATGGAAAGTGAAAATGCTATTAATAAACAATTTTTTTGTTTATTTATTTTAGGTTAATTTTTTTACATTAATGAATTTTGATTTGAATTTTGATTTGTCAATAGATACTTAAAGTTTTTTATTTTCAATATATAATTTTTTAAAATTTGTAATCTTAAATTAATTATTTTGTGATTGAATTTATATTATTATATAAACCTTAAGGTATAAGGAGACATTAAAAATTTTATCCATGTTAAGGGTTGGTGGGGTCTAACTCCGCTATGATTTGCGGCTGATTTTGATAGCTTAGATGTCCATAAGTTGTGGTTGTTGGGTGTGAGGTATAGACAACTTAGATGCCCATGAACTGTGGTTGTCGAGTGCATATCGAAGTGATTTTGATGACTTAGATGTCCATGAATTATCGTTTCTTAACTAACAGTTAAAATTTTCATCACTCAAATAATGACAATTTCTAATAAACAAACAAAAAATACAACTCTATAAATATGATATATAATACTTTGATTAAAATTTCATATCTAAATAAAGATATATTAGTTATAAAAAAAAAAAACACATAAAATTACTTGATAAAATATAAATATAAATATATTCTATATTAAAAAAAATTAAATTACTTAATAATTATTACTAAGTGAATTATTAAGATTAATCATAAAACTAAGATTAAGTGAATTATTAAAATTAATCATAAAAAAACATAGAATTACTTCATGGATTATCCATACTAATCGAAAACCAGTTATACATGAAAGACTTTGAACTTCTTTTTTACTTTGAAGCAATTTTTTTTACTTACAAAACAATATTTAATATTCTTATTAATATAATAAAAAGAATACATCTTATATATTACTATACAACATTTTGTTACACTTTAATAATAATAATAATAATTCTTGGATGGGGTGATAGTGGACAATATGCCTCTAGACGCATGTCTCTCCCTCTCATCACTTTAATGACTTTAAGACTACTTTGCATGAGGCACAACGCCATTACTCTCAGTGCGTCCTACTCTTCCTTGTTGTCCCTTCCATGGACCATCACCATGGTTCAGCCTTTACTCTACGCGTGTGGATGTTTAATGAATCGCACCAGCTGCTCGGGTTATTTGAACTGCACCAGATGCTTCGGATGCCTCATTCTCTCTCGGTTGATTTCTCTAGAGATCGACCTCTTTCCCAGCTTCTCGACCTCTTTCCCAACTTCTCTGTCTCTTTCACAGCTCTCCCTCAATGTCTTTGGTTGTTGTGTGTGACCCTTCTACTCCAAATGTAAGTCTGGTCGACAAGTTATCGTCAACCTGCATCCATAATCATGTTAGCAATAATAATCAAACATCATAACATCTAATGATATGTACATATGTGACATCAACAACATTCAAAACCTAGCAGTCCACTCTCTGACTCGATTTGGAGTCCAAGGGGTTTCATCAATGACTCTGCATCCTCAATGTCCAGAGCCCTACACACTCAGGAGAACCCAGTCAATAGCACTTGTCTATGTAAATACAACAAAATAACATATCATCAAATCCACAATATCTCGTAATCATAATCAAAACAACCAATAGTATAATAATCCAGATCACTTGCACGCAAGTGTCCTCAAAGAATAAGTTCGCTTAGTGCGTGCAAGAGTGGGATGTTACATCTTATTTTGTGGCTTTTTCTCCCTAGAAGCCTCGACTTTCTTTCTTGTAGACTATTCACTCCATGGCTACTCTTCTTCACTGGAATATGTTTTTTCGATTCAATAATATCGACTATTGAAATCTGCTTATTTCCATATTCTCATGTCATTTGTTAAAGTCATGGATTCTAACAAAATGATAACACCTTCATATTAAGATCATGAATCTCAATATAAACATTATCAATAACAATTCCAAAAATTTTAACAACTCTTTACATCAATATTCAAACCTTTAGCATGTTCCATGTATTTAATTTTCCTTTAACATTGACATAAATATACTAGTTTCTTCCACTTGATCTTGTTTTTATTCACTTTTATTTTTTCTCCTATATATCTAAAGCCACTAAATAAACAACCACCACTTTGCTTTATTTATTTCTTTAAAATAACATAAAGAATCGGCCTCGTTTAAAATAATATTTTTTTCAAAAAACTAATGGAGGCTTACGGCTTGTCACAACATCTCAGTGAAAATTGTGATTTCTCACCTCTTTGTTGCTTTTGAGCATCAGTTTTCTTCTTGCAGACTCCGGATCTTTATTAATGAAAAATCCAAAAATCTATCCAAACAATTTCAACCAGTGATCCTAACCAGTGAACACTAACAGAAATTGTCGTCCCAAAACTTCTTAATTAATTTTTTTTAAGAGCTTTTGATTTCTTTACTTGTTGAGTTTGTTAGGAATACTTTCCTGACCAAATTCAGATATATGCACATTGTTTCCTCCAAAACACTGCAAATCAAGAGTCAAAATGTCATTTAAGGTAAGGTAAAGACAAAACAATTTACAGGTAAGGTAAAGAGAATATCATTGTTGCATAGGCACACAGATGACATAGAGTCCTATGATTAACAACATACTTAGAGTGTTTTGGAGTGTTGTGCAGAATCCTTTCGGTTCGTTCATTGAGAGTATGTCCTTGTCATTTGTGCAAAGAGATACAACGTCGAGGAATGTTGATAATTCATATAGTGAACATTACCAAAAGTCTCAAGCGTATCTATGTGTACTCCATGTTGATGATAGGTAACAACCAAATCCTGTCTGATTCATTCTTCATTTTCTTCCTTTTGTTTTTCTTTCATTGCTTGTTTGATTGCATTGACCTTGAATATTCCTGGAGAAGAATGGTCTCTGAAAACGAAATATCTATTACAGCCTTCCAAGATTTCGTCCTAAATTGAAGAATATATGGATATGGTCTCTGAAAACGAAATATCTATTACAGCCTTCCAAATCTTGGTCCAAAATTGAAGGATATATGTATTATATCCATAGTAAAAGTTACAAAATCTCTATATTTTTTTTAGCATAATTTCCAGAGATGATAAAGTATTCAAATTTTCTTTCTTTGAGTCTTTTTGACAGAGTATTTTGAGAATATTTAACAAAAAAAGTATGCAAAAGATTATAGTTTTGTCGATTTCGGTAACACAAAAGGTCTAGGTAATTCAATCTCCAGGCCTCAAGCTTATTTATTACTAAGAATTTTCTAAAAGATTATTTATCTCAAGCATTTTCTCAATCTACATTAGAGAGGAGAATGAAAAGAAAAAGAAATATTATGTGGAGAATATAAAGAAAAAGAAAGATTATGTGGCTCAATTTTTCTAGATGATTATACTACTAGGGTTTTTATATTAAAAAAAATTAAAATATACAAAGGTTATATTAAAAAATTGATGCTTTGAGTCTTCTTGACAGAGTATTTTCAGAATTAAAAAAAAAAAAATTATGAAAAGGATTATAGTTTTTCTCATTTGTTTAACACAAAAGGTTTAAGTAGTTCAATCTCAGGCTTAGAGCTCTATTTATTACTAAAAACTGTTTAAAATAGATTATGTGGCTCAAGTATTTTTTCATTCTGTTTTAGAAAGGATAAGAAAGATTATGTGGGTCAATTTTCTTGGTTGATTTTAAGAGTGGGTCTAATGGTTAAAAACATGTATACCTTTGTAAACTTTACCAGTCAAATAGATGGGAGGAGGGGGGTCCCTTGTCCCACAAACAAGGGGATCTCATACACCAATTTGATAGTCAAATAGCTGGGAGGAGGGAGGTACCTTGTCCCACAAACAAGAAAAACTCATACACCAATTTAATGTGGCTTGGTCGTGACCTTAAAAATAGATTATTATTATTGTTATATTACAAAAAAAACTAAAATATACAAAGATTACTTGAAAAAAAATGTGAACCTATGTTATAGGGTTTTATATTACATAACACTAAAATATACAAAGATTACTTAAAAAAAAATGTAAACCTGTGTTGTGTTTGCAGGTATTGAGCTCATCTTATTTCAAAGGCATTCCCTCCAGCGAAATTGTTAGTAATTTTTCATGCTTTCGCCCTTCCACAGCCACAACATAGTCAATTTTTCATCAATTCATTGAAAATCAATTACTCAGGCCATTATCAGTATCTTTATGTATAGAAAGAAATGAGAGAAAAACAAAACGCTCAAATATACAAAGATTACTTGAAAAAACTGAACCTATGCTGTGTTTTTGCAGGTATTGAGCTCATCTTATTTCAAAGGAATTCCCTCCAGCGAGATGGTACATTAATTTTCCTGCTTTCGCCCTTCCATAGCCAGGACATTTTCCATTTCTCATCAATTCAGCGAAAATATATTATGCAGGCCATTATCAATATCTTGATTTTATGGAAATAAGTTGATACGATTGATCGGGCAACAGTTGCATTTGATCAAGGTGGCCAGGCGATGAGAGGTGGGTTATGCGCCTATGCAGCATGTCAGGGTCGCTTGCATAAAAGTTTCCTTCACACAAGAAGCACCTCGACTACAGGAGACCTCGTCTCAGGAGCGTACGTAGGGAGACATCAACTGCAGAGAAACCTCAGAAGAATATCCGAGTGTCGTAGGTGAACAAAAGCTGGTATAAAATGGAAAAATTGAATAGTCAACGAACAATCTACCAACTCATCGCTATAGCCCCTCCCTCGGCAGGGACTAAAAAAATGTTGCAAACATCACTCAATTCATTTTCAATTAACATATTCAATTGAAAAAGAGAAAGCACTTATTTCAAAAAAAAACTTACATTAATTTCCTTAATCTTTCTTACATTATTAATTCCCTTAACCAAAACTTTGAGCGCAAAATGTGATGGCAGCTGCATAAAAGACAATGATATCCAATATTTTTGGTAAAATGATAAATTTGTTTCATAATATATTTATGTTTATTATTAGTCCCTTGATTATTTATGTTTATTATTAGTACCTCACAAGGGACTATAGGGATGAGTTCGACTAGTTGAATTTGAATGAAAATTAATTGGGTTTACTTTTAATATTTTGTTTTAGTTTAGTTTAAGGATTTTTATAATGTTTTGTATTTTTTCAATTAAATAATAAAACTAAATGCATTTGATTGGTTGTATATTTTGAAGTATATTTGGTATAAAATTAAACATTGAGCAATTGAATAAAGTGTGGATAACATATTTTTAATAGGATGCAACTAACATTACTGTAATGAATGATTTACCTGATATTGTGATAAAGAATTTCAAAGAAAATGTGATTCTTTCTACTTCATTCAAAGAAAATAATCAAGAGAATAAATAGTTGATAACGAATCTATGAATAAATTATCCAATGCACTAGATGTTTAATTTATTTTGAAGAATCTTCACAACATTTAATAGTACATGAAAATAACTTTAAACAATATGTGAGAGAGATTCCTATTTAGGAAAACAATTCAAGTTTATAATATAAATTCTTGCTCATTTTGTATGTGATGACTTATTTCTATGTTTTGTATTCTTGCATGAACAAAATTATAATACTTATAATATAAATTCTTGATCATTGTATATATGTGGTATTGTATTGTTTCTATATTTTGTGGCTTTGGTCAATTTAAGGTCACTTGTATTTCACAAATTGGTGGTTTGGGGTATTGTCTCTAAAGAATTATTTTGTTTATTTCTATTGAGATATTGAGTTAAATTTTCATTTACTTTGTTGTAGGAAAGTTTAAAGTACATCATGATGTTTATAACTTTTAAAAATAAGTGATTTGAATGGTGTTTTGATATGTTTATATAGAAATTTTTTATTTCATAAAAATAACAAAATTGTATTACCTTGTCTTTAAAAATTAACATAAAAAAAAATTTGTTTCTTTGAATTGAATCATTGTAATCACATTTTTAAAATTCCATTTAACTTACTTTGCAAAAATTCCTTTCTATATGAATGGAAAAAATTGAAAATACATACAAAATTGATATTTTAAAAGCTTTCAAAATTTTTGTTTTGATATCATTATAAATGAAGTGTTTAAATGGAGATATATCAATGTCATATATATGGTCGTAGTGAATATGAGAGTGAATACTAGTTTGGAAGATGTTGATCTTTGAAATGAAAGGAGTTTTCTTCTAATCATAAATCATAAATAGTAAAAGTTGTAATATTGGAAAAAACTAAATTAAAAATTTGATGATAAATATAACAAATTGTAAAAATATTGGAAAAAAACTAAATTAAAATTTTGGTGATAGTTTGTTTGATGATAAATATAACAAGTTATAATATTAGAAAAAAACTAAATTAAAAGTTTGGTGATAGTTTGTTTAGACTTTTTGATTCGAAATATCTAAATACTACTTAAATAATTATTATGTTACAATTACAATATGGATAAAAGATGTCACTGAAAAGTACATTGGATAAATACACTCTGTCACTTACAAACAAAAATCAAAATAAGAATTACTATGTTATATAATTTTATGAAAAAAGATTTATACAATTTTATGAGAAAAGATTTATACAATTTTATAACGAAAGATTTAGCGATATGTGATCCTCATATGAACATAAATACCACAAATCAAATGTATTTCTAATATATTCATCCAAGCTTTCGCTAGAGATAGATCAATCTACATCTTGATAAAATTTTATCCACGATGGGAAAGTGAATATACGGGGCTACCTTTTTTAACACACTTCCTCATATCACGGAGAAACATGATTACATTGCAATGCTCAATACAACATGCCCTTAGTTTTGGTGAATTGATGCCTATGATTATATATCATTTTAATACATGGAAAGTGACAATGATATTAATAAACAATTTTTTTGGTTTATTTATTTTAGGTTAACGTTTTCTATTAAGGAATTTGATTTGCAAATACATAACTAAAGCCTTTAATTTTTCATATATAATTTTTTTTTAATGTGTAATCTTAAATCAATTAAGTCATCTTATCATATAAAGATGAAGAAGTCATCTTATCATATAAACATGAAGGTATAAAGTGATTTTATTATATTAATTTGGCTGTTAATATGAGTATGAGTGTATGTTCAATATAACATGGACTCAATACAATATGGAAATAGTTTTAGTGAATCAATGTCTATGATTATATATCATTTTAATATATGGAAAGTGAAAATGGTATTAATCATTTTTTTTTTCCATTTATTTATTTTAGGTTGATATTTTTACACTAAGGGATTTGATTTGCCAATACATAACTATAGCTTTTAATTTCCAATATATAAATTTTTGTAAATTTGTATTCTTAAATCAATTGTTTTGTGATTGAAGTTATCTTACCATATAAATATCAAGGTATAAGGTGATTTTATCACATTAATTTGGCTATTGATATGAGTGTATAAATGCTCAATTCCCACTAGTACATCCGGTTAAGGCGTGGGTTTCATTTGTGAGGTGACCCGAGTTCAATACCCTTACGATGTGTTTAGATGGGGAGAGACACCCAAAAATCCATCCATGTTAAGGGTTGGTGCGGCCTAGGTGATTTTGATGGATTAGAAGCCCATCGGTTGTGGTTTCTTAGCCAATGATTAAAATGTTAATCCCACAAGTGATGGGAATTTCTAACAAATGAATAAAAAATATGTGTATAAATGTGATATGTAATATTTGGATTAAAACTCCATATCTAAATAAAGATGCATTTGGTCCCCGAGGTGTAGGACAGTCGGTGACGGAGTGTGTTGTTAAGCCACTCCGTGATGTTAAAGTCACCGGTTCGAAACCTGCGGGGACAAAAAATCCAACCATGTTAAGGGTTGGTGTGGCTCAGGCCGGGTGCGATCCCCGGGTGATTTTGACGGCTTAGATGCCCCTGAGTCGCGGTTTCTCAAGCCACAGGTTAATCGCAGGTCCTGCACAAATTAACAAACAAAAAAAAAAAATAAAGATGCATTTGTTATAAAAGAAAAAACATAAAATTATTTGATAAAATGTAAATAAAAATGTTTTTTTATTTCCAAAAAACTTAAAATTACTTGATAATCATTACAAAGTGGATTATTCAGATTAATCATAGATGGATCATACATGAATAACTTTGAATTTTTTTTATTCTCGAGCATAAAATAAAAAAAAAAACATAGAATTACTCAATAATGAGTGTTTAATGGATTATTCATACTAATTGAAAATGAGTCATAGGTGAAATATTTTGAACTTGTTTTTTAGTGTGAAGCAATTTATTTTCCTTAGAAAAAAATTGTATCTTTTTATTTGTATAATAAAAGGAATACATCTTATATATGATTATACAACATTTTGTTACACTTTTGTATACTAATAATAATAAGAAGAAGAAGAATCTATCTTCATGATATCCATAAAAAATAACCATCTTTCATTTCTACCCAAAAAGCCTACTATTTCTCATCATAAAGATATCTGAAAAAGAAAAAGAAAAACTATGTAGATATCAATTTACCTATATCACACACACCCTTACAAAAAATATTTTATCAAGATATCACTTATTCTTATCATATGATAACCATCATTAAAACCTACAGCCAATAACAATGTACTAATATTTTTTACAAAAGTTTTATTAGAAAATAAACTTAAAATTAGTGCATCTTACAACACTTTCTATGAAATGTTTAATCATAAAATTGTTAGGCATTTGATTTCCCAATCCATAAGTTTTCATAAC
>ML802859.1:233870-256376 GCA_009831015.1 Picea engelmannii | reverse complement strand
TTAGAAACAAGTGTTATATGACAAATTAGTAACATTAACAAATTACTGAAGTAAGAATTTTTTTATTATATAAAGATTTCTTAAAGAAAAATATAGTGACAATCACAATAATGATGTAAACTATTGATACTATTTTTATTGTATTTACTATATTATTATAATATTTTTATAATATATTGATACTATTATTATTGTATTTAAGATATTGTTATAATATTATTATAATGACAAAAATATTAAAATTATTAATATAATATGAATATATTGTTATAACAATATTATAATCTGAATAACAATAAAAATATTAATATTTTTATAATAATCAATATTATTTATTAATAATGAAATCAATTAATTGATAGAGAACCTTAACCTAAATGAATCGAAATACTAATGCCATTGCTATTAATAATACATATTTTTTGCCATAGAAAATCTTAGAGAATCTTAACTTAAATGAATTGTTACACTAATGCCATTGTTATTAACGATACATATTTTATGCCATAGTTGTCCATGATACATATTTTATTAATTATTAATGATATGTATAATAAAAAACGCATTCATAAGTTTTTAAATGTTGTATGTGAAAAACCCACTAAAATACAAATAAAGAAAAGGGTGAACATTCAACTTACATATTAATAAAAGACATATTTATAAGTTTTTAAATGTTTTGTGTGAAAAAACTACTAAAATATAAGTAAGTGTTGTATGGTAGGGTAGAAAGTTGAAGTAGATATGGTTTGCATGCCGAACATAGTAAAGTGAATATATAGTTTTATACGTATGAAATATGTACTTTTATACATACAAAATATGTACTTGTATAAAGTATATATTTAGATTTATACATGAAAAATTTGTACTTTTATAAACTATGGGGATGAGATTTTATAGATCATGCATAGAGTCATCATTGCATACTTATCCAATTTTTGGATCGCGGGTTCTCGGGGTGGCGGGTTCAAAGTTGAGCCTCTTATGTTCTGTGGCCTACAGATAGCATCGATAGTTCCACGATATACAAAATGACAGGCAGAGTGGCGAACTATAGAAATTTATCATAAATTAATTATGTTAGTTATAAAATAGAATAGTAATAAGGTCTATTACATAGGTTTGTGGAGAAAAACACCAAAAAAATAGCATTATTGAACTATTTTGCTTTAAAACTAAGGCTTTTGTTCGACAAAAAGATATAGCATTGCCGAATTGGTTTTCTTTGCACACATTTTACAGAGCATGGATAGAGCGGTCATTCCATACTTAGCCAGTTTTTGGATCGCGAGTTCTCGGGGTGGCGGGTTCAAAGTTGGGCCTCTTATGTTCCGTGGCCTACAAATAGCACCGATAGTTCCACGATATACAAAATGACAAGGGGAGTGGCAGACTATAGAAATTTATCAGAAATTAATAATATGAGTTATACAATAGAATAGTAATAAGGTCTGTTACATAGGTTCGTGGAGAAAAACACCAAAAATTAGCATTTCCGAACTATTTTTCTTTAAAACTAAGGCTTTTCTTAGCCAAAAAAGATATAGCATTGTCGAATTGGTTTTCTTTGCACACGTTTTACAGAGCATGGACGGAGCAGTCATTCCATAATTAGCCAATTTTTGGATCCTGGGTTCTTTGGCTGTCGGTTTCAAAAATGGGCCTCTATTGTTCTGTGCCCTATACATATTGACAAGCAGGCTTGCGAACTATACAAACTCATTATAAAATAAATAATGTCTGTTACATATCTCTGGAAATTACATCAATATGTAAAACATCAACGTCGTTGAAGACCAGAAAATTAGCATACAATAGGAATTTTGCACCCAACAATTCCTTCATATACATGAGACAATAATTTATAGAATATTATAGCATTGTACAAAGATTTATAGTAATTTGTATAATGTTATAAAACTTCATACATTTTGTACTGAACAATTACGGAGTTGTGGGTTGGTGGAGTCCCCGGTTCACACTTTTCATGTCCAGTGTGTTACGTGATATACATTTTTCACCAAAGGCTTTCGTCATATACATTTTGCAGTGAACAATTCCATGATATACATGACACAGAGAAATTTATAGAATATTATAACGTTGTATGGAGATTTAAAGTAATTTATATAATTCTATAACATGTCTTAGTTAATGAATAGTATAAGCAATTTTTTAAATTTTATTCAATAATTTTTTTTATAAGTAAGATTGTATAAAAGTCTGTCAAAATGAAGGAGTACAGAGAATTTCTATGGTTTCAAGCTGTAAATACTTAGCTGCCCTGAGGGAAAACTAGCTCAGCTAACCAAACCTCTTTATAACTTAAGTGTAGATTGTCACTGATGTGAAAAGAGTTCAAAATTTTGGCCTGTAAGGGTGGTCACTAGAACTGTGGAAATTGTAGATAGCCTAATTATAATAACCATGGAAAAATGCATGAAAGGTCGACATGCACATGAAAAAACAACAGAGATCACTAGCATGGGTTGTAGTGCGGTGACACGGCCATGCAAAAGGTGTGAAATGCCGTGTCCCCGGGAGGAGGTGGCTCCTCCTGAACTAGTGTGCGTTCCACTTACATAGTGTTCTCCATCTATAATGGCAGGTGCTCTTCCTTATGGATGTCCTCTAGGCATGATGGAAGCCTCTGGTCCTCGCAATCTACGTCTATGTGGACCAAATTCTTTAGTGGCAACACTGGTGCTGAGGTTGTTGTTGCTTGGGTTGTTGTTGATTGGGTTGCCTCTAGTGCGAGGAGATGAGCACCTTGTAATGCGGAGAGAAACTGCAGGATTCGAGAGGCTATATCATCCAGGGTATGTAGGCAGAACCAGAGGTTGTCCATGTCCCGACGCAGGTCGAATACCAGGCTCTGCACCAGTGCAAGGCTTGTTTTCCACTCACATTCTGGGTCAGCGTTGGAACTCGCTCAAGATTGGGGTTGTCGTAGCGAATTTTGACTAGCTTCCAGACTATCCATTTGTAATTGGGTGTCATGAAGTTGGTCCTGAAGCGACTAGGTGGTCGAAGAGTTGGGAGGGGCCAAAGGGACTGGGTGTGAAACATATGCCGAATTGGGTAAAGGTCCTGGGTTATTGTTCGGTGAGGCCCCTGAGTAGTCCAACTCCTCCATTATGTTGGCAAGGGACATAGGAAGGGGCGGGAGAGATGCGGGAATTTGAGTCAATTATGTCTGGGAGGAGGATGAGGTGGCCAAAGACGAGGAGGATAACAGGGAGGGATCAGGTAGGGGATGCAGGACCAAGCGGGGTCAGTTTGGTTGGTAGGTTGGTTAGCCTTTGGACTTCCTTCGTAGCTGGAGCATCTCTGGGACACTAGCAGAGAGAAAAAGCGGTAGGAAAAGAGCAGGGTGGGACAAATGTAGAGCAGGTAAAGGTTGGGCAGGTAATCGAGCTCTGAGAAGAAAAAGCAGGAAAGAATGAGCCAGCTGGACCCCCTGGAGAAATTGAAATAGGTCGGGAAACTGGTGAGGTTCCATAATGGTCGCATGCGCAGAGTAAAGGCGCGGTGAGGGTGTCGGTTGGTCGAAAGGATGTGAAGGAAGAGAAGGGTGCACTGAGAGTAATGGTGTGATGCTTCGAGTGAGATGAACTTGAAGTGATTAGGCAGTTGGGAGTGAGTGGCACGCGGTTGTCACATTGTCGGTGCCACGAAGTATCACTCCTAGTTTCTCTACTTGACGCGTGTGCTCTACTAGCACCCCATCCGCGAGAAAGGGAATAAATGCGAAGGAGTAAAAACACGTGGGAAGGAATCTGAAGTACATGGCTACATGGGCAAAAAACCAGGGAAAATAGTGGTAATGTGGGTTACATAGGTTTCTTGACAAAAAACAACAAAAAAAATTAGCATTCCTGCACACAATAGAAATCGAAATTTATGAAATGAAACATTCATGAATAGCATAATTTATACATAAAAAATATGTAATTTTACAAGGCGGAGTCCTGATTCAATAGTTAGCGAGCTTTTGGATGGCGGCTTCTCGGGATGTTTTTGTTTTTTCATGCCTACAAAAAGCAGGGATAGTTCCATGATTTACAAATTGACAATCATAATTGTGGACTATTAGAATCTTAAGGGCATGGTGTCCAAAAAATTTATCATTTCCGACGTAATATTCTTTAGATATGCTTTGCATATGGTTGTGGAGAAAATACACAGAAATAGTAGTAACGCGTTGGTGCGTTGAAATTCGGGCTTTTTTTTTCTGTGGCCTACAAATTACACCCAGAGTTTTGCGACATATAATTTGACAATTGGATTTGTGGACTATTTGATATTTAAGGGCGTACGTATGTTACAAAGAAGAGTTGCTAGATACCAAATATGTAATTTGATTAAGTAGATATATAGACCATTGTGGTTGTCGGGTTGGCACACTGAAAATTGTGCTCCCATAGGTTCATGGACAAAAGCATAAAAAGACTACCAATATAGAATTAGTTTTCTTTAAAACAAAGGCACGGGAGCTTCATTCTAGGTTTTCGGGGTGGTGGGCTGAAAATTGGGCTACTATTGTTCCGTCACCTACAAATAGCACCAAGAGTTCCGCGAAATACAAATTCAGAAGTGGTTTTGCGGACTATTTGAATTTTTGGATCGCGGGTTCTCAAGATGTCAGGCTGAAAATTGGTTTTTTGTTGTTATGTGCCCTACAAATAGCACTAAGAGTTCCGCGATATACAAATTGACAAGCGGTCTTCCAGACTATTTGAAATTTTAGATCGCGGGTTCTTAGGCTAGGAGGCTAAAAATTGGCCTTCTGTTGTTCTGTGGCCTACAAAAATCAAATATGTAATTTGATGAAGTAGATATATAGAGCATGCATGGAAGGTTCATTGCGGGTTGTCGGGATTGTGGGCTAAAAATTGGGCTTCTGTTGTTCCATTCCCTACAAGTACCACCGAGAGTTTTGCGATATACAAATTGACATGCTACTTTGAGGACTAGAATTTTTGAATGGCGGGTTCTCGGTCTGTCGAGATGAAAATTAGGCTTTTGTTGTTATGTGGCCTACAAATAGTCTGTAGAGTTCCACAATATACAAATTGACAAACAAGCTTGTGGACTATTTGAAATTGAAGGCGCTCATGTCAAACAAGTTTAGCATTCTCGAATTAGTTTTCCTTTTTACATATATTGCTGGAGTAAAAAAAAAAAATAGTACTTATGTCTGTTACATAGGCTTGTGGAGAAAAGTATGAAACAAGTATGATTCTTGAATTAGTTCTCTTTAAAAAAGCGGCTTCTCGACTTAGGCATTTTTCGGATCGCGGGTGGTCCGGATGGGGACCTAAAAAATGTGCTTATGTTATTCTGTGTCCTACAAATAGCACCAACAGTTCCGCGATATACAAATTGAGAATCAGACTTGCAGAATATTTGAATTTTAAGGAGCTCGTGTCCCAAAAATTTAGCATTCACGAATTAGTTTTCTTTACATAGGTTTTACATACGTTGGTGGAAAAGAGGGAAAAAAGTATAGTACCAGTGTCTGTTACATAGGGCAGTGGGTAGAAGGACAAAATAAATAGCATTCTCGAATTAGTTTTCTTTAAAACAGGGGCTCCTCGACACAAGAAATTGAAATTTATGAAATCATATGTTCCTGCAGAGCATAGACTATACATAGCAAATACGTAATTTTTTAAAGTAGATATCTACTTTTATAAATACGAAATATGTACTTTCATAAAGTATGGGGATGAGATTTTATAGAACAACGATGAAGCCCTCATTCCATGTCCTACAAAGAGCAGGCAGAGATACGCGGTGTACAAATTAAGAAGCGATCTTGCGGACTATTTTAATTTTAAATGCCTTTGTGACAAACATTGTGCAGGACATGTTGCAAAGATGCAAGAAATGACAATATCTTTATGTTTGAGTAGAAAGAAAGTAATGAACACAATTTTACGACATTTATATAAAAAACTAATTAAACGTGTTACATATTGCTAAAAATTTAAAGAAACATATATATATAAGTGAAATCTGATATCTGAAATTTGAGTAAGTGATTTATGTCATAGTCCATTCTGAAAATGAAAAATCTAGGAACACATAAAAGCAGGAGGAAAACTAGCTTTCCCGAATTAAAGCATAGACGAAACCCTCATTCCATACTAAGCTAGTTTTTGGATCACGGGTTCTCGTGCTGGGGACCTGAAAAGTGGGTTTATGTAGTTCCATGACCTTCAAATAGCACTAAGAGTTACGTGATGTACAAATTGATAATGGGATCTATGGACTATTTGAATTTCAAGGGGCTCATGTCCCAAAAATTTCACATTCAGGAATTACATTTCTTTACATACGTTTTACACACGGTGGTGGACAAATGTACAAAAAATATAGTACCAATGTCTGTTACACAGGGTGGTGGACAGGAGGACCAAATAAATAGCATTCCCGAATTAGTTTTCTTTAAAACAGGGGCTTGTGGATACAAGAAATTGGAATGTATCAAAGTATAGGTTCCTGGAGAGCATAAATTGTACATAGCAAAAACGTAATTTTTTAAATTAGATATTTACTTTTATACATACAAAATATGTACTTTTATAGAGAATGTACGGATCCCTCATTCCATATAGTGTGACGGAACCCAGATTACATACTTAGGCAGTTTTTGGAGCGTGGGTTGTCGAGATGGTGGGCTGAAAATTGGAAAAAAATGAAACGTGTTACATATTCCTGGAAATTTAAAGAAACATATATATGTGTGAAATATGATATGTCGAATTTGAGTGAGTGATTTATGTCATACTTTATTTTGAAAAAGAAAAAAAGAGAATAGATATAAAATAAACAGAATGACTTCGCATTCAGCATAGTTGGAGATAAAAAATCTAGGAAGACATAAATATATAAGGAGACACAAGAATATTTTTATTTGAAATATATGAAAATAATAATATTTTGTTACATATCCCTAAAAATGTAAATGCATTTGTCATATAGACTGGGATTGGGGATCCCGTGGACCATAACAGAAATATGTACAAAAAATAGGAGTGTGGAAAGAAGTTGGACACGCTAGAATGTAATACCTGAAAAGTAGAAATGGGAAGATCAATTTTTGCCTATAGATTTCTACTCGGAAAAGGAATAACTAGATTGATAAAGAAAGGACTATCACTATACACTTATAGGGATGGTATGTATAAGTAATTTTTGTGTTTGGTTGGTGATGCCTTTCCCTGTTGGTTTCTGTGGGAAGTCTGCTTCAATAACTGGATTGATACACAGAGGGCTTAAGCATTTTCCTGTTGGATTTCATGGTTGATCCACTTCAAGTTCTCTTCAATATAGCTTCTTAAGTGGGTGATGTTGATGTCATTATGGATTCAAATGTTAAAAACTTCATTTTATAATTTTCTTAGATCAATTGAAAGTTTAAAGAGACCTTCATGAATGTCCCCATTCTATAGAGAATACCCGACTATCCAGTTGTCCACCTCTTCTTCATGATATTCAACAATTCTGTAAAAAAATTCTAAAGACAGGGCCTTGAAATTATCAAGTTGTTGATCAAAAGATTTATTGGTTAACATCAACGAGTTAAGGATTAAGTTGGGGTCATGGAAGCCATTTGTCTTTGTTTCTAAGTCTATTTTGGTGAGATTTTTGAATAATGTTTATTTCTTTGATATTGCTTGCTCACACGATTGCATGATTAGGTACAGGTTCTTCACTTTCTGTTTCCAACATGCTTCTAATTGAGTGAGCCTTTTTTTGGATGGGAGATCATGTTGTCTTCTTATCATCTTTGGAATGTTGTTGACATGAAAGGCAAAAGGGATGATCGAGTGCACATAGAAAGTTTATTCATTCTTTAAATCTGTCTGCAAAAGTAGGAGCATGTTATGTGCCCTGCTCCCTAGGGAATCAATATTCTATGATGTTTCCCATGCCTTGGTAATCAATTCTATTCTTTTTTTGATATTTTTCTCCACATATCCTCTATAGGATGCAAGGAATCTGGAGGACCCTTTTACATTTGTTGCAAGCATGAACGTAGTCGCAGGCATGGCTATTTCCAAGGAACTGCTAAGCAATGGCATAGGAAACAAAGCTTTCTCTAATTCCCTAATCCAGTTCTTTAGTCTGGCATTTTTGGCTTCAATGACTCCAAAGGAATCATGAAGAGCATTTTTGGTTGCCCTGTGAAGTTCAAAGATTTTGGATGTGTGCATATTGGCAAGGTCAAATTCTGAACAATGTTTTCTTTTCTTATTTTTTACATCTCTTTTTTCAAAGATTAATTTTTTTGATTCGATTTTAAAAACAACACTCTGAAATACGAAGGATTCATCTTTTTCAAACATTTCGATACCAATGATGTCCATTGAGTAGGCCTGCAGAATTGCGTGTGCGGGTTGATCAAGGTTGCAGAATATGCTTTCCAGACAAGCGTCAAGATCCATGATTTGATGGTAAATTTCGGGCTTCTCCGCCTCCCCTACAATTCTTTTTCCATCTTTCTACACGGAAATTTTTGAGAAAGATGTTCACTGTATCTCTACAAACCTATTGTGGAGTTGCTAGCAATAGTTTATCAAAAGGTTCACTAGCTCCAGACGCTGCTTGAAATGAAGAAATGAAGCGGGCAATATAATGCCCTGCAAACATTGCTTCAATGCGTGTGAACGAAAAATATCCTCATTAATTACAATATCTATGCGTGTTGTATGGTGACATGTTAGAAGTAAAGTGTAGTTATTGCAAAATTAGAAGTGCGAAGGTGAGGGTTACGTCAAAGAACATTTAAGGATTGGAGGTTTCGTGAACGAACCAAGTTGGTGGTGTGTGAATGACATTGCATGGTATTTGAAATTAAGACTTGGAAGCGATTGGAGGTTTCATAAAGGCAGCAAGTTGGCGACGTGTGAATGACATCCCATGGAATTTGAAATTAAAACTAGGAAGGGATAAGAAAATGCTTCGCAAAAATTGCATGAATGGAAAAACTTGTCGAGCCTTGTGCGCATCAATGACAGCTTAGACGGTAGCTGCACGATGACCTGTTAGCATTAAAGATTTAGAAAGAAGACATATATATATACAATGTTTTTTATTATGCACATGTGCGAAGGTAATGGCCACGGGGAAGAGAAAGCAAGGAAGGAATGGAAAAGTCTGAAGGTGCATGGTTTGAGATCGCCGGTTCTCAACATGGAGAGGTCAAAGACGATGCTCTATTGTTCGGTGCCTTGCAAATATATTACGATAATAAATTGAGAAGCGTATTTGCAAGGTGACCAACTCAACATTCTACTCCAGGGCTGGTGGGCTCCCACAAACGAAGAATACATATTTGCGGGCTATACATTGGGCCGATTTCCTCCATATAGAAATTGGGTTCTCGGGCTGGCGGGTTCAAAATTTCCTAAGCAAAGAAAAGGGCTTCGTCTGAGTCCCACTGCACATTTCATAATTCATGTGCAACACCAAGTCTATCATTACCAGATCAGTGTGTGTAGAAATGAGGCAAAAGTAAATATGTGCCTTTATAAAGTATGGACCTGAGATTTTATAGATCGTGTATCGATATCGCATTCCATACTTGTGGGTTCTCATACAAGAGGGGTCAACAAATAGGCCTCTATTTTTCTGTGTTTTACAAATAGCACATACAGTTTCGCGATATACAAATTGACAAGCGGACTTGCCATGTGGCTGAGAATTTATAGAGAATGTACAGTTTGTGCATCGTGCGTTGTTGGGTTGGTGGGGTTAGAAACATGCCTCTATTGTTTGGTTCCCTACAAATTTACTATGATGCACAGATCCCTTATTCCATACTTAGCCACTTATTTGGATCATGCACTTGCGAGCTACACATTGTGCCTCTAATGTTCTGTGTCATGCAAATAGCAATTATAGTTGGATGATATACATATTGAGAAATGGACTTGCGGGCTAGCTATCTCAACATTGTAGTTCTACTGGATGGCAGACATGCAGCGTAGTAGCTTCTCGGCACAAGAAAAAGAAAAAAGAAAAAAGAAAAAAAAAACATACCTACAAACAATTTTGACAAATTCAGAGAAAGTAAAGGAAAAACGGTTTACTATGGAACACAGGCAGAAAAAGAATGCACCTTTGCATTGATTTGTGTACATGTCTGGGTAGGAGTTCTTTGTGCCTTCTAGTTTTCCTTTATGTTTCTATCCACAAAAGTAAAAAACAAAAGGGATATGAACATAAGCTCAGATGTTAAGAAAAAGGCAACTACTATGTACATATACAACAAAAAAATTGAATAAGATGAATAGAGTCACAAATAGTTTTTTTGAGGATGTACCTTATTTTTTCTTTTTTTGCACAATGTATATTTTATAATTAGAGTAGGAGACCGTCTATATGCTCACTAGAACGCTATGTGTAGAAATCAAGTATACAAATATGCTTTTAAACATAGAAATATGAGTTTGCAATAAGTTTGATGTATATGTCATAATTCAAGTGCAATACCAACTGTATCGTGATCAGACCAATATGTGTCTTAGACAAACATATTTTATTGAGAAATGGGCACATTGGACCAGACATGGTCAATAAGTGCATTTTGCAAATGGGTTGTGTTGTTCAAAAGAAAGCGCAAATTGTATTTGCACATGTAGTTTTGTAATTCTTTTGTTCTGTGAGTATTTTGTAGCATGTCGATATTGAAGTCTCCTACAAGTACAATGGATCCGTTCAAATGGAAATGGTCTGATGCATTGGAAATAACATTTACTATGTTGGAGAATGTTGCATGGGGAGAAATGTACAGATTTAGTATTGCAACTTTTGTTCCATGGGAAAAATTTATGGCAAGCACCAGTTCAACATTCTTTTCTTCGATATGTATGTGGTCCAAAATTGGTACATGTTTTTTCACTAGTATCATCACCCCATGTGTAATGTAACTTGATATGAAATTGTGATTTGGGAATTTTTTTTTTTGCTTACATAATGCCATGTGTGTTTTCTGCAAGCACAGAATACTGGATTGCATTAAGTCATAGTCATTCAGTATATCATCCATGTGTTCATTTAAGATGCATGTGTTAAGTGAGAGAATTGATACAAATGAATTTTTTTGTATGGATTGGTAATCATAATGCAGTTGAAATTTTGAGATGGTCATGAGTCATTCCATCTCAATATCAACTTTTTGTTTCACTTTGAATTTATATTTTTTCAAAGGACTTAGTAAATACAAGGAGTCTATGCTTCTGACACGGGACAATGTTGTGTATACAAGTCCATGTATCTGAATTCTAGCAGGCTAAAATGAAACATTATCAAGTGTTAGTCCTTGTGATCCGTGGACTGTGTGTGCACATGCAAGTTTAATTGGAAACTGTTTGTGAATCTTCAGTCGACCTATCTTTGCTGATGTCGATACTGGCTTTGATATTCACAAAATAGGAGTTCAATCACTTGCAGTGTTTGAATTATATAGATAAGACAACTTGTTTGCTTGTTGCTTGCCTATATGTGGTTCATGGAACTTAATCCAAAGGACATCTAATTTTTATGTCTTCGTATAGCCTTTCAATATTCCATATGCACCATTCACCAAGCCATCCCATGAATAATAGTTACAGCCATATATTTCAACTAGCATTTCTAATTTCAGTGCAAGGTGCAAAGGTAAAGTGCCTGAATGTTTATGACGTGGGACATTTCCATGGTTGTCTTCTTCCAAGTCAATTGAATTGATGATGATATCATCGCTAGGCATGAGAGAAAGAATGTGGTTATTATTCTTTGCAACATCCTTATTTCTGTAGAACAGGTAAGGGAACATTGGATCTGTTGGTGCAGGCCATAAGCACCTCAAATTGATATAGGTCAAGTCATAATATGTTTGGTTGTTTGTGCACATTCTATTCATAATTGTAATGAATGTTTCATCTGTCTGGTGCATTGTAGTATGCAACTCAAAGCATTTACTATTGTCTCTCCAAAATTCATGGGTCACTATTTCCATGTTAATGATAGGTTGTTCAAATATCAAAGAATCTTGGATGGGCTATGCCTAGTAAAGATCGCGACAGAAGATCATGTCAATGTTTCCAAATTATTTGGTTTGCACATGTTTTATGCTTCTTAACCGGTTGTCAATGGAATACAAGAACCGACTGCCAATCAAAGATGCTTCATTTATAAAGACAAGTTGGAGTTCCTCGTAAAGCTTAGATAACGTATCCAACATTTCCTTGCCAAGTGGAAGAAACTATGACTTGTTAAAAGGCATTAAAAATGCAGAGTGGATTGTTGTTCCACTAGCATTGTATGCAACTTTTCATATGTATGCAAATATTAGGCCCTTTGGTTTCATAGGATCAGAGAAATTGTTTGAAACATAGATTCGTATAAGCATTTGGAACAATGCTTTAGTTTTGAATGTCTTGCATGTTCCTGCTCCGCCTGTAAGGAACACGTGCACATGATTGTTCATGTTCAATCGGTTTTTAAGGGCAATGCCCTTTACAATTGTTTGTTGATCACAATTCAAAAGACGTCTTATTATGTGGTATTCATTATTTTCGATCAGGAAGGATGTTTTGTAACTTGAAAATGAAGGTTGATACGTTTTTCACTTTCAGCCGCTAGAGGATGAGGAAAATCCGCTTGTATGTCATAGGACTCAGAAGGAGTTCTGGTTGTTTTTGGGTTTCTGAATGTCTCATCATGATCACCAAGGTTTTCTAGGTCATTAAGTGAAACTTCTAGATCGCCCCATGTTGGATTAACATTGTAGGTAAATCTAGCTTCATTGATATGCACTATAGTCTCAAAGGCAACATATGCAGCCTCCCATGTAGAGAAGTTATGTATTAATGTCTCTTCATTTTCATGGAACAGAACGTACAACAATAGTTTTTATCTACAATACTTTTCATAGTCACGATGTTTATTGTATTTGACAAACCGTATAACAGATGGTTTTTTTCTTTTGATATGGGTGTACCATTGTTTTTGTAATGCGATACGAATTCTGCTAAGCAGATATGCCTAATAGGAGATGGACGTTGGATGTAATAATCAATAATAGAGAGACATATGACATCCTCTGAATTGTCAGGTTCTTGTTGCAGCAAAATTGATGGTTTAAGCATAAATGTGCATTTTTCAAGTGGAGATGTGTTTATGAAGACACATTTTCTTGAACTACAAGTGAGGGGCAAAGAAAGGGCAATGTGAATTGCTTGTTGAGCAAACATTTGTTGAATATTAAGCAATGTGTTTCCAAGGGTGCATATCATTTGTATGGAATCAATATGATTTCTTTCATGTTCTTTGCATATTTTTATGAATGCAGATGTCATAGATTTGTCAATCTTCATCATATACGAGGTGCAGTAGGATGCTGCAGCATATGCATTCATCACGTACTGTGCATCTGTATTTTTTTTCCACATAACTAGCATGTCCTTGGAGAAAGTGTTGTTCCAAATATGGGAGAGCTTTCGTTTAAGGAAAAGCGTTGGTTTCCTAAGCGTTATTTGTATGGCCTGGATGTACTCATCTTATGATAGACTTACCTATGTCAAGAAGGCATCAAAGGTCATCATTTCGTCAAAGCCTCCTTGTTCTAGAAATGGAAACAAGGATTCAAATTTCTGAACAACAACACTGTCCTTAAACTAACTGGTTCTATGATAATTGTAGCTCTCATTGGCGGAATGGGAAAGTTGTATCTGCAATGCAAGCTTTTTTGTTTTCTACAACTTCTTGTATGGTAATGTCTATGGAATTTTGCAAGGTCTAGTTCCAAATGATATGTATTGCATGTTATGTATTTATCGAAAAATTGTTCGATCTTTGAATTGTTATCATCTCCCTAGACCGGTGCACCCTCTATCCACAACAATGTGTGGTCATGCTCATTTCCCCTATTCTGGAATTCAGTCTCAAATAAGTAGTTCAATATTTTTCTGAAAAATGTTTCATCATGGCATATCAATAGTCTAAAATAATTTATTCTATGTCTGTAGTATCGAGTACATGTCACCGGGTCTTTTCTTATGAGGTAGTCAATATCGTTATTTTCCAGTGTATCGTTTTTTTTTTTTTTACGTTTCATGTTACTATGCAGGTCAGAAAATACATCCACCAATGGATCTCAGCAATGCTTTGCACTTGGAAATGTGATGAAAAATGTTGGCGGCCCCAATTGTCGGATCATTGCAATTTTTTTTTGTTTTGTTTTGTTGCAAATAGTTAGGAGAGGTGTGGATGTTCTTGAAATCTATATATCCAATATCATATTTCAAATTTTTTTCTAGGTTTACTTTGTGCTTCACATCCTTGGTCAACAAATTTCTTCCTTGTAACTGACCTTTTCTTATTCAAACCCACATGCAGGACAGAACTTGCTCTATTATTATGCGCATTCTTTTGAAAAACAAATTTGTTATGTGATAGAAGTAACCGCTTGAATGTAGTAGCTCCCATTGGATTATTTTATGATAACTAAATCATTATGTAATATCAGTGCCACGTGGATCTCCATAGAAAAGTGTTGGAAAGTTTATTTCCTCATCGAATTTGTCCTTTAATATTCCAAGTGGATGTGGCCCTTCTCCAGGTGCGATTTCGACAATTTTGTCTTGCAAGTCACAAATGCACTATCAATCAGTCAATCCATGGACAAATGTTTCAAAAGGTGTTTCATTATTCAATTCATCACTTGTATCAGAATCACTAGGATTTTCGAGAGTCTCTGCAGATTTGCCATGTTCTCTTGCGAGAACATTGTTCCAGTTGGAATTTACACAATTGTTCTCTGCTTTGTACAATGCCCTGGAAATAATTCCTTTAATGCTTTCATAACAGCATGCACACACACTTTACCTGGCTGATATGCATTTTTGTATTACAAGAGTCTTTTCAAAGCCACAACGATTGTAACTGTATTGTTAATGAACTGTGGCAATGCTTTTTGCACAACATCTAGTTGAACAAGCACATTAATAATTGATCATGTTAAGCCCATCTGGGGTTGCTTATAGCCCCAAGGTCTTATTTGATCAAATGAAATTCATAGAGAGACACGTCTCTCCTCAAGTTCCGTAAGTGCACTTACATCTTCTAGTGGTGTATTACATCTTATTCGATCAGGGGTTGCAAACTGTGGAAATTTTCCATTTTCAAGCGATCGTTTGCATGGAAGACAACCTTTCTCACTGGAAAATGGTTTATCGTGGGATGTTAGCTGGAGGTATTCTTCTTGCAAATCAGGCATGAAAGACTTACTATTTTTTGAAAAATTCAATTGTTCACAAATTGCACATGCAATGGAAGGAGTGTCTTTCATTTGTTTCATGTAGGTATGTCTTGCATTTTTTTTTCGCAGGGAAGTATGGGTAGAAACAGTTTCATTTTTTTCATGTACACCACTAACTGCCACAGTTGCATGACCATTCTGGGATATGCAATCGCACATGTTTATGTTCTATTCTGCATGAACAAATTTCTATACATTGTCATATGTGAGTTTCTCTCTAAAAGGAAGTGTAGCAATGTATTTTTTTCTCTTGTGTATGAACTTTTTCAAGTTGTGGTAGCTTACTCTATGTTTCTTGCCGAAGGGAAGGATGACCTAGTGGAGATTGGGATGAATTTCACTCTCACCTAGTTTCTTAGTAACTATTTTATGTTTTTTGTTCAAGGCCTCTATTTGCTTATCAGAAGTCGGACGAATTTGTTGAATAATTATTTTCAAATTGTGATAACATAGTCTACATTTTTTTTTAAGCCCTCTATGGCCTCATCACAACTGAAATGAATTCTACGCATGTTTTTTTTGGTCAAGCCCTGTCTGCCCATATCACAACTGGGAGGAATCTCATTTTCAATAAAAAGAATTCCACGTGTATGCAGATTCGATGTCATTTGGGTGGCATTCACACTCAACCTTGAACTACCGAGATCTCCAAGAAAAGGTTCATAATGGATATGTGTTGTATCTGTTTTCAATGACAGGATGTGAATTTTTTTATCGTAATTTGAATTGGTAACCCAGGAATGGACAGTGCCAGCTGGCGAGGCCGACCAAACCTATATCTTCACCCTGAATACCATAGAAATCCATTGCAAATAGAATCTGCAACCCTCCATATTCCCTTATTCATATGGAATCACCATGTTCACAAGGTATTCCTGCCAACTTCCAACTACCGACATATTTTCCACGAGATATGGGAAAAGGTGTTGATGCAAGCACCTAAAATCTTGTTCATTGTCACCTATAATCGCATTGCAGAAGGATTGTATAGTGTAAAGATGCATCAACTGAACATTGAACAGATTGCATTAAACGGACTATCTCCATAGCTAGACACAACATTTGTTGCCAGCTGTAAACCATAGCAATCTATGCCATCCAAAATCTGTTTCCATTGCAATTGAAGGTCTTTGCAGATAACAGACAAGTAGATATGAGGACCTTCTTTATTTAATATGGACATTTTTATGTACAACAGTGCTTCATAATGGCCACTAAGGGCATCGACATCATGGAACAAAATGCAATATGGTTTGTCAGATGCAGTTTTGTTGAATAGTAGATATCTTGTTTTTCTTGTCAATGACCATATGCCAACTGATATATTCAGCCAGTTAGACAACCACCGAATACAAAATGTATCTCCCCAAAGTCCCCTCTGATGTGCAGGCAGAACTGGAGATGCAAAAAACCGCATCTTTGAAAAATACATAGCCACATCATGTATTCCATGCAACTGCCGAAGAAAATTAGATTCTAGTTCGTATTCATAGGACTGCAAAGCCTCATCATCACCTGTAATGTACCTCAAAAGTCACCATAAAAAAATAAAAATTATTTTTACATTTATCCTTGAAAGGTTTCGATATCTCAAGCAAGAAGGATTTATGTTAGAAGACTTGAGTCTGAAGGTTTGTTAGAGTCCTTACTGTCATCGACTGTCCTTATCATTCAACTTAAGCTTTCTAATCTATGATATAATGAGTATTTACTCATCACTTCAATGTTTCATTAAGACCCTAAAATTTATAATTACCCTCTTATCTGCTAGTACCTATAACACTACCACAGTCTTAACAATACAAGCAACTTTGGGGATTTTATGACCAAAAAACCCTACATAAAAATATTACTCTATGTCTGCAATACAATCGACTTGTAATAAAGTCTGTTACTCCCATACCTCTATCCAGGATGAAGATTCTCCAATGTTCTTTTACCAGTCTATTCATTACATTAATAGAGTTGTTCCCATAACAATAAGTTTCTTCTAAGTTCCTACAGCTTTGTGAAGGAAACAGAGGTCAATTGGGTTTCGCTGAACACGAGTGCCGAACAAAACCAAGGACCCTGTTGTTTGCCGAAATTCGAAATACAGAACGACCGTGGGCCAACATTTTGGGGTTTTGGGATTTAGGGTTTCGCGTGTACAAGAGCTAGACATCAACACACAACATTTCTCGAAATTGCAAAAGGATTCCAAGCTCTTCGGGGTTTGGGGTTCGAGATTTCACGAGTACAGAAGCCAAACATCAACAGATACAAACCTCCGAAAAGGTGAAAGAAGAAAGGTCGGTCCCGCATTTTGAGATTTCGGAGTTTGGAACTTTGCGAGTTCCATTGTCCAACATCAATGTGAACTGACTTCTGAAAATGCGAATATGCCCAGCACTTCAGTATTTCGGGGTTCGGAATCCCGCGACTTCAAAAAAAACAAACATCAAACACAAACAAATCTCAAAATTGCGAAAAGAAAAGAACGTCGAACTAACATTTTGGTATTTCAGGATTCGGGTTTTCAGGGTTTCAAATGTCAAAAAAACATAACACAACAATTCCCGAATTCCAAAAGTGAAAGGATGAGGTTAACACTTTGGGATTTATGGATTCAGGTTTTCGTGGTTTCAAATGTCGAACAACATAACACAACAATTCCCGAATTTCGAAAGGTGAAAGGGTGTGGAATTAACACTTTGGGATTTCAGGATTCGGGTTTTCGCGGTTTCAAATTTCAAAAAAACATAACACAACCATTCCCGAATTCTGAAAAGTGAAAGGATGAGGTTAACACTTCTGGATTTTGGGATTCGGGTTTTTGGGGTTTCAAATGTTGAACAACATAACACAACAATTCCCGAATTCCAAAAGGTGAAAGGGTGTGGAATTAACACTTCAGGATTTCAGGATTCGGGTTTTCAGGGTTTCAAATGTCAAACAACATAACACAACCATTCCCGAATTCCGAAAAGTGAAAGGATGAGGAATTAACACTTCGCGATTTTGGGATTCAGGCTTTCGGGGTTTCAAATGTCGAACAACAACACCCAACAATTCCCGAATTCTGAAAGCATAAAGAATTAAGAATTTTACATGCACAGAAGGATACAAAAGGATAAAGGTTTTCTGTAAGGGAAAATCTCTAAATTCGTCATAGACCTTGACTAAGGAAAGGGTGGCCCATTCTAAAAAGAAACAAAGAAAATGGAAAGGGGTTTTCCAAAATTCTTTAACTCCCGAATTTTGTCATTCTATACACATCTAATGTATTGTTAGCATATTGTCAGAGCATATTGTTAGATACATAGCATCAAATAAAAACATTCGAACAAAAAGTGGGAAGAATTCGTTACATATCCGATTTAATCAGATTCAATACACCAGATGCAAAAAGGGTCATACAGACAGAGAATGTAACTTATTCTAGTTCAGGTTCAATAGATACATAATATCAAAAGACATAGCCATTCATAATAGAGAAGGGAAAATTAACATATCTGAATCCAATCCACGGGAAGACAAAGGGAACAACCACACTCCTCCCAACCGTAGAATAGAGCAGCCAAATCTACTTGCCTGATTCACCCCCTAGCCTAACCATGAATCCATGAGGGCGAACTTGGAAACTCCTCCTCAGTAATGTCCTTCAACTCCAACAGTTATCCTCTTGCCTCACACTTACTCAATAGTGATCATAACAACAAGGCAATTATGTTTCAGTAGGCTCCTCTTGCCTCACACTCAATCCACAGTGTTCATAACAACAAGAGAGCTCAAAATTATTTCCCAGCATACTTGCCAGTGTCCTGCCTCCTCGCATATGTTATTTATCAATTTTGCGCAGGTCTTTTTCCCTCCTTTAGGGATTTTTCGCAGCTTTCTTAATCCCTGATTTTCAGGGGCTGCCAGTGGCCAAATCTCTGATTTTCCACTTCTCATAGTCAACCTAGAGGCAATTCCAACATGTTCCCCACTCATGGAGTCATGGTCAACTGATTTTAACATGGTTGTTCCATTTGTCCTCATGCAATTAATATAAATATTCTGTTGTGATACAATTTTCATAGTCAAATGGTTATTTGATTCCAAATAGATCTCTGCCCAATAGTCACAATAATTAAATACAATTATTAAATTCAAAATTTGGAATTGCCATAAATGGCAAAAAAATTTCAGATTCGAATTTGCCAAAAATGGAAATAAATTCCAACCTATTTCAAAAATAAAAATTATTTTATTTTTTAGGGATGTCACATCATTTCCCCCTTCAGTAAAACACTATCCTCGGTGTTCATTCCTTTCCTGGAATAGGATTGGATGAGATTTTCACAAATCTCTCTCCAATTCCCAAGTGGCCTCCTTAGGACTAAAGTGCCTCCATTGCACCTTTACCTGAGTGATGGCTTTGCTCGAAAGTGTTATTTCTCTCCGGTTCAGAATGCACAGGGGTTCCACGTACACCAAGTTCCAATAAATCATATGAGTAGGGTCATGAAATACTTTTTCAACAAAGAAACATGAAATACATTATGAATTCTTAGATTAGCTGGAAGTGCAAGCTGATATGCTCGGGTCCAATTCGAGCCAGTATCTCAAAGGGCCCACAAAACCTGGCTGCCATCTTGGCACATTTCCCTAAATTCAATGAGATTTTCTGGGATTTGACCTTCAAATAAACATGGTCTCCCACTTGAAATTCCACGTGTCTTCTTTTATGATCTGCACAGCTCTTCTGTCTATCCTATGCTTCTTTCAAGTTCTGTTGTACCTTTCTTACCATGTTCTCCATTTCTTAGAGCATCTCTGGCCCAACCATGAGTCTGTCAGCTGGGTTATCCCAGCTAATTGGAGTTGTACACTTTCTGTTGTACAATATTTCGAAAGGGCTCAACTTAGCCGAAGTTTGGTACCCATTATTATATGCAAATTCTACCAACTGTAGGTAGTCTTCCCACTTGTTCGGCTTTGTTCTTACATACATGCAGAGCATATCCTCTATGATTTGATTTGTCCTTTCGGTTTGTCCATCTGTTTGTGGATGATAACTCATACTGAAATTCAAATTAGTATTTAGCTCTGCAAACAATTCCTTCCAAAAAGTGGATGTGAATTTTACATCTCTATCAGAAATCACCATTTT
Organism: Picea engelmannii; assembly: GCA_009831015.1. Lineage (NCBI taxonomy): Eukaryota > Viridiplantae > Streptophyta > Pinopsida > Pinales > Pinaceae > Picea > Picea engelmannii. The sequence goes on along the minus strand of ML802859.1, from coordinate 235,920 downwards.
AGGAATACCATGCAGTCTAAAAATTTCTTTCATGAATATTTCAGCAATGTTAATAGCTTTAAAATTAGACTTTACAGGAGTAAAGTGTGCAGACTTACTGAGTTTATCGATTACAACCATGATTGAATCATTTTGTTTCTGAGTTTTAGGAAAACCTATTGTAAAGTCCAGCGATATGGTCTCCCATTTCCATTCTGGTACTGGTAATGGATATAATAGGCCAGATGGATGTTGGTGTTCGGCCTTAACCTGCTGGCAATTGTTACACGTCAAAATTGCTCAGCTGGATAAGTGTCGCATTGTCCCTATCAATCGTTGTAAGTGTTTCATCTTCCCTACAACTTTCGCAAGTGTCGCAAGTTGGTCACTAGTGTCACAAAGGATGTTCAGACATACTGCCATGATAAAGACACTCAGGAGACACTTATAACATCTCACATGACTGATTTGAAGGAGGAGAAATGATCTACTAAAGTCAAACAATATTTTTCCACCTGAAAGCACCTCAAAAACTGGGTTTTGGAGAGGAGCGCTCCCCCTTACACTATCTCGGAGCATCGACGCTCCCCCTTACACTGTCTCGGAGCATCGGCGCTCCCCCTTACACTGTCAGGGAGCATTATAACGCTCCCCTGCCCCTTTTAAGGGAGCGTTATAGATTTTGAGAGTGTTGGCGCCCCCCTAAAGCCTACCAGGGGGCGCTGCAATGCTCTGATGGCCCTTTAGAGGGAGCACTACCTATTCTGGGCAGTTGTTAAGATGTTGAGATGAATGGGGGAAGCATCTTTTCATTCTTGGAAGGCAGATGGATTCGAATCCCTGATCAAGCCATGATCCTAGGGCAGATCCTCAACTGAAGGAGGAAAATCCTCACCTTCCCCAAGGATATCTCAAGATTGTTGAGCCTCTCTAAGGCTATATAAACAAGCTTTCTAATGGTGAAAGGAGGATGGGAAATGCATAATTACACCAAACTTATGATCTCATAAGTGGGGAGGGAGAATTGAACATGTGAAACTTATGATCTTGGAGGAAACTTACAGTCATCCAAAGGAGATTGATCAGTGAAGCTGCTGTCATCCAGGTCTTGGATCTCTCAGGAAAGGGTTAGACAAAGAGGACTTGACGAAGCTGTCACATTCGCATCTACGATTGTAAGTACTGTTGTCCTTATTCTCATTAATATGACACGCTTGGCCTGTTTCTTTCTAGTTTGTGTCTGATGTTACATGGACTTATCATTTAATGGTAGATCTGTTTTCAAGCTAATATCAATAGAGTAGGAAGTAGTTGTATCTTGCTTTGTTCGCAGAACTCAGCGAGGAGCAAAGGATTGGAGCGCAACTCGGAGCGTGCAGGGACAAACGTCGATAATAGGTACTTCTATCATCCTTCCTTCTCATGTATTAGTTTAGATAGATTTGAAAGAAATTCAGTGTCCACGTTAAGTCTGTCTAGGGTTAAGGTCAAGCTCTAGAGGTCGATCTACTTGTCCGCAGGCAGATTTTCCTACAACAGAAACTGGCGACTCCACTGGGGAGATAGCCTCAATTCAAAACCTCTTGTTTGGGTTTTTCTCCTCATTGACCTTTTTCTGTCCCTTGATTGTTTCAGACCTAGTTTACCCCTCTTTGATTAGTTTCATGAGCTGATTGGCTCCTTCTCCCATCATACTCAACATCCTTGTCAAGTTGGAACTTCAATTTTCGAAATTTCTTGACATTTCTGGAACTTTTAGACCCTGGCGCCCCTGTTCTAGTGTTAACAGAGCGCCAGCGCTCCTAAAGGCTTTACACAGAGTGTTATAACGCTCCTTGCCCTTGGCAATAGAGCGCCAGCCTCCTTTGGCCCAAAAACCTTCAAAATTTGCATTTTTTTGGATTTCTACCTCTGTGTTCTTCTGCTGAGTGATCTTGAGAGTCAATTTTTCTTCCTTTTAAACCTTGATATCTGTATTTTTGAAGGATAAACACCTTGTTGATTGGATCTTGCAGCCTTCTTCACTATTTTTCATTAGGTTTTCCCTGTTGAGTGAAATTTGAGATTTATG
>ML802859.1:179324-198864 GCA_009831015.1 Picea engelmannii | reverse complement strand
TATGATTTCTAAGTTTGTATAGAGGAGATAGATTAATAAACTAGTCAACATCGAAACTTAAATTCCAAATAACTTAAATGAATAATCAGCATAATTTAAATTTTAGTCAATTATCACTGAATACAAATTATTTTTCTTGGTTGAAAGACAAAACTACTTAATTACGTTTCATAATTTACATATATAAATATAATAATATATACTCCCGCACTTTATCTTCTCTATAAAAAAATTTTATCACATGCCATGTTACTTTCACAGGTGTTCAACTACCGTTTTAGTCAAAATTTTATACAATTAATTGACTTTGCTTATACATGCGTTTTGAAAAAATAAAAATTTATTCAATGAACTCATGTTTGCATTGACAATAAGAAAGTTATTCAATGAACTAAGTTTAGATTGACATCTTAAGTGCATTAAAAATGATTATGTGTGATACCTTTATTAAATAAAACAGTATAAAAATAAAACGATGATGCTTAAGTTTATTATTTTTAAGATTAATAAAATATATTATATTAATAAATAAAAAATAAAATAAGTTTTAGTGGAAATTAAATTACGAAGATAATTATAATTTTTATAATAAAAAAATAATTAAATTATAAAATTAAGTAAAGATAAGATAAATTAAAAGGAAATTATGTTCATCTTGAACTTTAGCCAAAAATCCAACCATATTATATAAAGGTTTCTTAGTCAACTTGAAATGTTGTCCCCTCACTTCATTCATTTCAACATGTTTTTAAGCCAAAAAAAAATCCAGTCATATTATAAAGGTTTCTTAGCCAACTTGAGTTGTTCTCCCCTCAATTCATTCATCTCAACATGTTTTTAATTCATCTCAACATGTTTTTAGATTATTCTAATGACTAATGCCACTATGAATAATATAACTTTAAATATTTTCCAAAGTGAAATTTAACATTTATATCTAAAAATTGAATGAAATTTACATTTTTTATATGGATATTGCATTAACAAATTGTTATTTCAGTATGCATTAATTCTAATTATATGATACTTGTAGATTATGATTAAATGTAGAAAATAATGCTTAATAAATCAATCATAAACACAACCATAAGAAAAACATTTTATGTTACAAACCCATTTATGGAAATTCAACATGAAATGACCTTTGCTTGTCTCTTTATATGTAAGGAAATTATTACAAATGAAAACTATACTTTGTTTAATAGAAATTTTGTGTATTTATACTTGTTAACTTTGTTTTTCATACTACAACCAGGCTGTGAACTAATCTTTAATAGACAGAATCATATATTCCTCTTCATCCCCAAGATTCACATTCTTTATCATTCTCTATTTGCTTTTGCAACATCAATGTTTGAATTTCCATGTCTCTAGAAGTTCAACCAATTTTCCAGCAAATCCTCTATGACCTTCCTCCATCAATTTCATTTTACTTGGAAGGCCAAGAGACACTCCTCTACACTAAACAACTACTGCCTCCATCTTCCTCGCAAATTCTAATTATTGTCAACTAAAGCCCCACCAACTTAATTGCTTCTTGTAATGAATTTTAGGTGGTAACACTATTACCTTCCTCCATCAATTTTGTTTTACTTGTGACGCAACCTTCCCCGCTCTTCAGAAATACGGTCGCTCTCACCAGGACCTTCTTCCTTCTCGGCCCGAAGAAATCAAAGGTTCTTCTGATCCCCTTGCGGAAATCCTTCGTACCCACAGCGACTCTTCCACTCGTGCGATCCTCCCTTCCTTGGCTATCGGAGGATCGGCCCTCGTGACTTCGCGAGTTCAGCTATTGAATACCACACGCTCGGATCCCCGAGGCCCGATATCTCTGGTCAACATTGACTTTCCTTCGGCGGATCGGGACTTCACTTTATCAGGACTTCGCGACTCGCATCACTATATCTTCGGGGTCCCAACCTCCGAGATCCGAAACACCGAGATGCCGACAAACTAGCTATCTCGCCTCTCGCTTCCTCGCCACTTGCGAGACCAATCTCTTGACTCTCCTACTCCCGAGACACGATGTCCCGAGATCACCTGTCACATCACCCGACTATGACCCACACAATATATGAAATTGTCGGGACTTCGCTTCTCGCGCTCTCGCGAGATTCCTTTACGAGAAGTAGGAGGTTCCCCTCACGCACTCCCGATACGTCCGACCCATGAATCGAGTCACACTCCTCGTGATCTCGATCGACGGCTTCTGTCAAATCTGAGATTTGAACTTTCTTCCATCTGCACTAGAGACTCCACGTCCACTTTTCCTCCTTATGCAAATCCCGAATAAGGAACGTCTCTCCACGAGACCAGTCCACCAACCTGTTCGCTTCTCCTTGCAGCCTGTTCATGAATGTTCTCTCCACTGCTCTTCGACTACTTCGAAGGCCGATAATTCCTGAGCTCTCAAAGCTTCTGAGCTTCTTCTGTAAACCCCCTGCACGCACTCCTTGTGGCCTTACTTCAAACACGCTAAGTGTTGAAGCCTTCTCGAACTGGCACACTCCAGCTGCAACAATCTATCAATACCTTAGCTCAGAATCACAATTCTGAGACCTCGTCTGGCCTACGCACGTCTTGCACGGATCTATCTACCCAAAGCCAACTTCCGGGTGAACGGAAATGAGAGTTAAACTGCTGAGCCTCATCAACACACTCTATGCGGATGAATTCTACTGCACTATATGCAGGAATCTCCTGGCTCAAACAGAGAAACAACTGAAACTCATTTCCTCATTCTCTCAGATTTCGAACCTGCCATGCAATCACATATGCAGCATATAGAAGAAAGGCATAAAAAGAAGCAAATATGCAACATCATAATATCAACAACACACAGAGAACAAATACAGCCATGGAATTGAACCAAAGACTCTCTTCTATTAATTCAATCTGTACATGGGTGTTCTCCACAAGTTCTCTGCTTGTTCTCCTCTTTTGCTCCTATTCTCATATGAATGCCAATGCTTTCGCTAATGCTAATTGTTTCAATAATACAAAGGAGGGTGCCTATATTCCGTTTTCCCTCTCGAATTCTACAACTATCAAATCTATAATAAATTCCTATCTACAACATTAAATCCATTAAATGCCTCATCTACCTAAGGACGAGAGATTAAAGGCTCAAGGTCCATTACAATGTATAAGTGTGATTCTTATGAATGCCTTCATTTAAATGGCGGCGCAAAACTTTCCAAAATATTTCAAAAGTAATATATGTTAGCGCGGTCCAGCTGTTCTCCGCTCCATGCTGGCTCGCTTGATGAGTAGTCGATGCTCCTGCATCATACTCCTCGGCTCAAAAATATTTCATGGGCTCCTTCTCATGAGATCCTGCACAGTGTGCCCATGCTTCTGTATAACTGCCTCTGTCTCCCAACTAGCATCCTCCACTGGGTGGTTCTTCCATTTTACCAGGTATTCAAAATATTGCTTCCTCCTGGTCTTCTTGCCTACTCTTTTATCCAGTATGCACTCCATCTGAGGCTTCTGTGCAACTGGTAATTGTTTCTGCCACTGGACCACTTGTTCTTCAGTCCCAGTTTCTGCTGCATCAGCCTTGTAAGGGTATAAATCTAAAATGTTAAAAATCGGAGATATCCTGATGCCCTCTGGCAACTCAAGCTCATATGCGTTTTCCCCGAATTTCTTCAGGACTCTGCACGGTCCGATCTTTCTCATCTTAAGTTTATTATACGTTCCCCTCGGGAACCTTTCTTTTCTTAAGTGTGCCAGAACCATGTCCCCAACTTCAAACTGAAGCTGCCTCTTTCTCTGATCGGCTCTGCGCATATATTCCTGATTTTCCTTCTGCAGTCATTGTTTCACCTGTGCGCGAAGTTCCTGCATTGCTTCAGCGAATTCTTCAGCATGAGCGCTGCTAGTCTCAGCCTGTTCTGACTCCCTGAGCTCGGAAACTCCCCTTGGTTGCGTCCCATACAAAATTTGAAATGGGCTCTTACCTGTGCTCCGATTCACCGAATCGTTGTACGCGAATTCTGCCTGTGGTAGGATCTAGTCTCAACTGGTGTGGTGCTCCATTACCAAACCTCTCAACAGATCCCCTAAGCTTCTATTGACTACTTCTGTCTACCCATCTGTCTACGGATGGTAAGCAGAACTGAATGCCAAGTCAGTTCCCAACTTCTTCCATAGCGTTCTCCAAAAATGACCTATGAACTTGGTATCCCGATCCGAGACTATACTTCTCGGCAGTCCATGCAATCTAACAATTTCTTTAAAAAACAAATTGGTGATGTGCGTCGTGTCGCTGGTCTTATGACACGGAATGAAGTGTGCCATCTTTGAGAACTTTTCCACCACTACGAAGATGGAATCAACTCCTCACTGTGTTCTCGGTAATCCTAACACAAAATCCATACTGATTTCCTCCCACGGCCTCTCAGGTATGGGCAATGGCTGATAAAAACCAGTGTTCTTCTTTCGCCCCTTTGAATGTTGACAAATTCTGCACCTGTCAACAAACCTCTTCACATCTGCTCTCATGCCTGGCCAATAATATGATTCGCTCAGCTTGGCAAATGTCTTATCATGCCCAAAATGACTTGCTAATCCACCGATGTGTTTTTCCCGCACCAAATTCTCCCTCATGGAGCAATTTGGTATGCACAGCTGATTGCCTTTGAACAACAATCCTTCCTGGATTAAATAATCCATCCACGGGCTCCGATCCTTGAGAACTGGATTCTCAGCTACTTCGTATGCCTCCCTGAAGTCTGCATCACCTGCATACATATCTTTGAGGTTTTCAAAACCCAAGGTCTTGACTCTGAACTCCTGCAGCAATAAACATTTCCTGCTCAAAGAATCAGTTACTTTGTTAGCAGTTCCTGAAATGTGCTTGATCACAAATGTGAAATTCTGCATATATTCCACCCATTTTGCATGCTTTTGATTCAGCTTCTCCTGCTGACTTACAAACTGTAATGCATGGTTATCGCTGTACAAAACGAACTCCTTGGGTATCAAGTAATGCCTCCACTTTTTTAATGCCTGTATGATGGCATAGAATTCTTTATCATATGTGGAGTATTTTAATTTTGCATCATCCAGCTTCTTGCTGAAATATGCCACAGGTCTGTCATCTTGACTCTAGACCCCTCCAACAGCATACCCACTGGCATCACATTTCACCTGAAATGTCTTCTGAAAGTCAGGCAACACTAACACCGGTTGCTCTGTTATCTTTCGCTTCAACAGATTGAAGCTCCTTTCAGCCTCTGTTGTCCAATGAAAAACTTTATGCCGCTTCTTTACCATGTCCATCATTGCGACGCTAATTCCACTAAAATTCCGAATGAATTTCCTGTAGGAACTAGCGAGTCCATGGAAGCTCCTTACCTCAAAAATGTTCCTCGACGATGGCCAATTCCTGATTACTTCAACCTTCTCAAGATCCATCTTCAACTCGTTCGCCGAAATCACAAAACCCAAATAAATGAGCTCTGTCTGCATGAACGAACATTTCTTCAAATTGATCAGCAGCTTCTCCTGCTATAATCTTCTCATCACAGTGGCCAAATGCCTCAAGTGTTCAGCCTTGGTCTTGCTGAAAATTAAAATATCATCTAGGTATACAACCACAAATTTGCCAATGAATTCCCACAGGACTTCATTCATCAGCCGCATAAAAGTGCTCGGCGCATTTGTCAAGACAAACGGCATGACCAACCATTTGTACAAACCCTCGTTTGTTTTGAACGTTGTTTTCCATTCATCACCCTCTCTCATCCGGATCTGATGATATCCGCTCTTGAGATCAATCTTTGAGAAAAAAAATTCCCCACTCAGGCAATCCATCAAGTCGTCCATTCTTGGCAGTGGAAATATATACCTGATGGTGATTTTATTTATAGCCCTGGAGTCTGTACACATTCTCCAGCCTCCACCCTTCTTCGGACTCAGTACTGTCGGGACAACACATGGACTAAGACTCTCCCTGACTAGTCCTTTGTCCAATAGATCTTGTACCTGTCTCTTGACTTCCTCGTTCTCCTGAGGTGTCAATCTGTATGTTGCTTTGTTTGACAAGCTTGCTCCGGGTATGAGGTCAATATGGTGACTCACACTCCGCATGGGTGGCAACGAACGAGGTAGTTCATCCACGATGATGTCAGCGAACTCTCCCAACAGTTCCTGAATCTCCTCCGGCAAGTCGTCCACTCTTGTGCTTGTCAGGACAATTCTCGGCTTCCTGACAACACAGAATTGTGGATCTTCATTCTTATCCAATTCCGTGAGAAGTTCTTTCCCGCTCATGAGGATTATTGTGCTGCTCACTTCTGGTTTTATTTCCTTATCCTTGATCGGAAGCAATGTGTGTGATCTCCCATCCTTCTCCGAGGTGTATGTGTTTAGCCTCCCGTCATGAACAACATTTCAGTCAAACTGCCATGGTCTTCCCAATAAAACATGACAAACATCCATGGGGATGACATCACACAGGATCTCATCCTTATATTCACCCATCTTAAATTTAACCAAGCATTGTTTTGTAACACGTACTTGGTGTCCTTTCTGCAGCCATGACACTTTGTATGGACTTGGTTGTTTGGTTGTCTCCAGCGCCAATTTCTCCACCATCTCGGTCGAAACAAGATTATGAGTGCTTCCGCTGTCCACTATGACCTTGCATTTCCAACCCTGGGTCTTGCAAGTCGTCCTGAACAGTCTTCATCTTTGCACTGTGTCCTCCACCTCTTTCTCAGGTTTCAAGAGAACTTTGTGTACTGTCAGTGACTTCCCACTTCCAGTGTCTTCATCTTCCACATCACGCCTCTGCGCCTCTGTGACGTGAGCTTTTCCTCTATCCATCTTCCTATCTGGATAGTCCACGGCTTTATGACCGTCTTTTCCATATGTAAAACATGTGACAATTCCTCCATGGCCCCTTCCTCTACCTCGGTTATGAGGAATTATGTTGGCGTCATCATATCCTCCACCTTGCTCAGTATGCTGTTGTTTCAGGATAAATCCGTAAGTGCGGACACGAACTGATCTCCCCAGATCCACCCGGATCTGGAACAAAACAGAACAAAATACTACCCTTTCCCTAGATCTAGTCTATTGAATGAACTAAGAGATAAGTGTTGTAGACATACCTTGTGAACGCTTTCCTTATGTCTCTGTTGTTCCAAGCTTAATACTCCAATGCTCTTGCACTGTTCAGATCGTCACAGTACAAACCAATCAGAATATTGACAAGTTAATATATTCAATATCTAGACTATACATGTGATCAAGGAATCATGTAATAAAGTGATATCATCTTTATGGGAAAGGGACATATTACTGTATTGGATTAATTGAAAGAGAAACTTACAACCTAAGCCTTGATTTCGTAGGTCTCCTTTCGATGGCTCCTAGCTTTGACACACACACTTGCTCATGCATGAAGAAAATCAACCACTTATAATGACCTTGCTTTAGTCTCTTGCTGCTGTAGCATCAATCCTTCATACAGGCTTCAACAATTCTCCAATAAATCTCTTGCTAGCTTGCTTCTAACCTTTTTCATGAACAATCTCCTCAATATATAGGAGAAGATAATTGGTTACTTGGATAGGGAATGATCCCAATATATCTGGAAAGTCAGTATTTTGCCAACCATTCGAAAGCCAACTCATCCTTCTAGAAGGGAATCTTCTAGAAGGNTTGGATAGGGAATGATCCCAATATATCTGGAAAGTCAGTATTTTGCCAACCATTCGAAAGCCAACTCATCCTTCTAGAAGATTCCCTTCTAGAAGGATCGAGAACTTATTCATTTTCCTTCCTTAAGAACATGTTCGCACCCTGGCCTTAAGTACAATGCGAGAAGTTCGTACCCCAACTGAGAGCAGCCTGCGAGAAATAGGCATTCCCGCAGGTGACTATATATGCAGCCTGCGAACTATCTTTAAACTTTGATTTCTGGAAGCTGATAAGTGCAACCTTTCTCAAGAAAATGTTCATATAGAAGAGCTTGATATTTCATCATCATTGCATTATCATAACATCATCACAATGACCAAAATTGCGTATAACAGAATGCCCCCCAAAGTCTGAGAGTGGAATCAGTGACAGTCAACAGACTTTGTAAGCTGCATGTGTGTGTCAAGAACCAAGAGCACATCTAATCGGAAACCTGCAAACATCCAAGCATCGACAGAATATAATATGTATCCCTTCTGAGGTAGGCATTCCCATACTCAGATCATAGACTGATGAAATCATAAATAAAGATCATGGCCACCAATCATACACTGTGGATCCATGTAGTCGTAATATAGCATAGCCACCTGAATACACCGTGGATCTATGTGACAAATTTTCAGTCAAGACGACATAGCCACGAAACATACACAGTGGATCTATGTGTCGCAAATAATACATACTCCATCGCAACCTGGATCATAAAGATAATATCCAGGGTCTTCAACCTCATCGCTCAAAAGTACGAGTCTGACCATGTGATTACATGTGTCGAAGTCAAACATGGCAGAAACCACTTGATTACCAGTCATTAATGCAACCGTTAACAAGCGCGAGGGAAATCACCATTAATGTCAATGACTCCCAAGGTACTGTAGTACAATCTATCGATTGTGAATAAATGATCTGATGTCGAACAATCGACATAATCTTTCGATCAGGGGTCAATGATGTAAACCCACTGTCAAAAGCGAGGAAACTTGCCATTGAGGCATGCAAGCTCCAAGATACTAAAAGATTTCTAAGTCTTAATCCCGGATAATGTGCTGATGTCGATGGAATAAGACTCGTCACAAGAGGGCCTTAATGTATCCCCCATCAGTGACACGAAATGAGTAACAGAGTTTGAATGTAAAACAGAGTATGTGACAATTGGACTTTGGACACAGGGAAGGCCGACACAAAAGAATGGATAACTGCAGATGGCCGACTTAAGTAGAAGTTTCAAACAGACTGCTCTTGAACATATGAATGACACGACCGATGATTTGGCAACATTGACTCAAATACGACACATATAATGACCTTTTTATTAAATCGGATGAGAGACAAATGGATTACCCAAACCGGCTTCAGATGATGAATAGGGAGTGTCATGTTCAAGAGCGACTCTTACTGCCAATCAACACAAAGATGAAACATATGCCTTTCCCAAATTTCCCCCCACCATTTTTGGCAAGTACCTCTTTATTTTTACGCAAGTTTGAAGAGGATCACATATGCTTGTTGATATAAGCTCATCCTTCGGACGAGTCCCTCGGAGTATTTTTAACGAACCCTAAGAAGGAGTGGTTCAGTCCCATTACGGGTCTGTCAATGTTTGTTTAACGAGTCCAGAGATAGCAAACTCGAAGGTTTTTCAAGATTATAGAGTTTGGAAAAACACTCAAAAGAGAACTCTCTCAGTTCCTTTTTCGTACAATAATCCAACGAGACCGAAAAAGGGTTAAACTATCGCTCGAAGGATGCGTAATTTCAAATACTTTAACGAGTGTGAAAAGAGCAAGATCACTCGGCAATCTTTTCATATTTAGGGAGTCGTGAAAAAAGCTTAAAGTCAACTCCAAGGGGGTTCCCTTTTCATGTAACCTCTACAAGCCCGGAAAAGGGATAAAACAACGCTCGATCACGTTCTCAAGTTTTAATGCAAGTGCTAGAACGGATAAAAAGCACTAAAAAACCATAAGAAATAAGCAAAACACATCATATTGCAAAAGTTTTTCCGTCCATAATCCTCTGCTAGAGACCTGCAAGTCATTTACTCACTTCTGTATTAGATATTAGGGTAAAAAAGTGACTAAAAATGAAAAACCCACTTAACTATGGTAAAAAGTAAATAAAAGACAAATTCACATTTCATTTTCACCATATGTTTTACCCAATTACAAATTTAGTGCAAAAAACCTCCATTTTCCTCTGATCTTCAACATCAATTTCTGGGAGCGTCAGGGCATCATTTCTCGAATCGTCCAGATCAAAGTGGTAAGTACTCCATCCTCCTGCTTTGCATGGTTTACATTTATGATTTTAATGGTTAAAAATTAAGTTTTTACTTGTAATTTGAAACCCTATGCGCGCGAGAGGATTCTCGCAGGCTACCTGTATGGGGCCTGCGAGAAGTCCTAATTCCCGCAGGCGAGCTTAAGGCAGGGTGCGGGAAAACCGCACTGTGTGTTATACCCAGCCTGCGAACGACACAGAATCAAATTTTTGTTTAAAATTTTAACCAATGAAACCAATTTTCTCATATTTTAAGATTATTAATTATCTTATATGGTTGTTATGTAGGTGAATAGCTATAGCTATGGTGCTCGAATGGAGGGAACGAGAGCACAAAGAAGACAATGCCACCGCCGAAAACCATCCTCAAACTATTGCCGCTTTAAGAGACTGTGGTCTCCTAAAGTATTTCCGCATACCGGGCATGAGAGCCCAAGTGCGTTTGTTGGAATATTTAATCCGGATGTGGGATCCGGATCAAGAAGTTTTTAATGTCGGTGCTCATACATTGACGGTTGATATTGAAGATATCTACTTCTTGACTGGATTGTCAAGAAGGGGTTCATATGTCAGTTTGAGTGGTAATCGCAGGGGAGGTCTGAAAATGAGCGAGTATTGTCGACAGTATTGCGTGCCTGAAGCTGAACGACAAAAGGGGAAAGTAGCCATTTGGGGAGTAACTGATATCACTCTCCGTACCATACTCCTCACCATAGCTCGGATGGCAGGAAGTGCTGCCCCGCATATGGCTCTACAGAGCTACTTTCAATACGCCCTTGAGTGTGTCGAGCCTCGGGTCTTCAACTGGGCTGATGCAGTGTTACGCAACTTCAAAAAACAGCTGACCAAAAGTAGACGAGGATATTTAAAGCAGTTTGGTTATGGATCATTGCTAGTGTCTTTCTTCTGCGAGAGGGTTCCAGTGTATAGGCTTCAGGGAGATTGGCACTTTCCGGGTCCCAGGGAACCACGGATGTTACGATGGTGCCAACTTATGACCAGACATGTGGCAGGACCAATCGTCAGGTATGACGATCGCTTTTTCGACTGGCTCCAAGGCCAGGTTCTGATGATAGAGGATTATGCGTATGCTGGCTTGGAATTTCGCGGTGATCCCGACCTTGTCTTTCCTGAAGACGCACAGTGGGGTAATATTGGTAAGAAAAACACCAACTTTTTAACTTTTTAGATGTTTTTGTATTTTCATTATATTAAATGTTTTTGGGTTTTATTGTTTATCCAAAGACTAACATCAAAAATCTTGTTGATAATGCAGATGTAGGGGCATATAGACCAGCTGGTAGCTCTCCTGTCCAGCATCAAGGAGAAGCAGTAGTTCCAGTCCCCCAGTATGCTGAGGACTACCTCACAGTGGAGCAGAACCTAGAGGGTTTGATGGCTGATGTTCCAGAGATGCCTCTGGAAGAGATCCCACGACGCGATCAGCGTCACACCGTGGGAGTTTCTGCCTCTATGGGTCGTTTTCTCCGTAGAGTTGCTAGGACCTTAGCATGTTATCGTGAACATCATTAGTGATGTCAGTTTTTGTAGAAGCCATGAGCTTCCATTTTTGATATTTTGGTCTTCGGACACATTTTGTAAAAACAAACTTTGATCGTTATATATATACATGGTTTTTACCGGCTTACTTTACACTTGTGTACATTTTTAAAATGTTTGATTTATAAATTGTTTAAATTCCTGTCCAATACATAATTAGCTAAAACATCTGTCAATGTATTAAGACTTCTCGGAATGTGTTGATATTCTATATGATCAAAATGTCTTTCCAAGAGGCGAATTCTCAAATATACTCTTAATAATGTAGGACTTCAAATAGAATAGACATTACTTAGCTGTAGTACTACCAACTGCGAGTCAAGTCGAACAACCAAGTGTCGAATTCCAAGAGAAATAGCGTCAACCAATAGTTCAACAACGAAGCTATACTCGGTGATATTGTTGGTTGCTCGGCCAAGACATATACCTCGTAGAGATATGAGTTCGTTTGTCGGGGCATAGATTGCCCATGTAGCGGAAGCTAGGTTCTGGGTACTACGGCTAGCTCCATCAGCGAAGCCAATATAAGGTAGTGAATACTCCGACATCTGACAATCAAACATAACGTCACGTAAGGGCAAAAACCAAATAACGTCAAAAAAAAAACTAAAGTAACACACTCACGCAGTATGATACATAAAATACAAGTACTCATGAACAAATGACTCATGCGTAGTACCTCTTCAAGTACAACCCATTCCTGGGTTCACTCAAAGGCACACCATCATAATCCACTAACTCATATGCTCCTTTATCTAAAACTCTGCTAACAATATAAGGCCCACGCCACATTGGTTCGAATTTCCCAGCTCCTAGGACATCTTTATCCTGTTCATATAGAAGAACGAGATCTCCTTCAGAGAAGACACGAGGTTTGACATGCTTGTCATACTGTGCCTTAACTCATTTTTTCTGGGCTTCTATTACCAGGGTAGCGTCACGACAAATCTCATCTAATTGCATCAAAAACAACAGACCTTCCTCTTCGGCAGAAGTATTAGGCAAGAGTTCTACAACTAGCTTCAAAGACGGTATTTCGCATTCTATGGGTAGAATGGCTTCCATGCCATAAACTAAACTAAAAGGTGTAAATCCCGTGGCAGATTTAACAGATGTCCGATATGCCCATAATGCTGAAAACAACATCGTGTGCCAACTAGTCTTATGTATTCCTATCATCCGTCGAATCATTGTTATAAGAACTTTGTTAATAGCTTCGACCTGGCCATTAGCCTGTGGATAATAAGGTGTTGAGCTGTCATGACGAAGGCCCAACTTCTCTGTAAGTTCTGACATCATATGATTCCGAAAATGACTACCGTGATCAGTAATGATAGCTTGCGGGACACCGAAACGAGTGATGACATGGTTGAATAGAAAAAGTGCTGCAGTTTTCCCAGTATTATCGAATGTCGGCATTGCCTCGGCCCATTTTGTGAAATAATCTACAGCTACAATAATGTAACCATGCCCCCCGGCCGAGTGAGGGTGACATGTCATAAAATCAATGCCCCATTTAGCAAAAGGACCTACTGAGACTACAGGGTGAAGTGCAGCAGGATTCGACCGAATCTTCTGTTGATAGGTCTGGCAGACATGACACTTCTGAACGGTAGTAATGCAATCATGGAACAGAGAAGGCCAGAAGTATCCTGCACGTAAAATTTTCTGGGCAATAGCATACCCAGACATATGACCACCACATGCCCCCGAGTGGCAGTCATTTAAAGCTTTCTCGGCTTCGTCAAAGGTCAAACAACGGCAGAAGACATAGTCAATGCCTCGACAGTAAAGAGTGTCACCAAGAATAATGTAATGGCGAGCCTGATAACGTATCCGACGTCATTCATTACTGGACAAAGCAGGCCGGAAATTTTGAGTTTGGAGATATATAATGATATCTCCGTACCAAATATCATCGGTACTTATAAGAAAAAGGGATTCGTCAGGTAACGAATCAACTGCTACATTTTCCGTGGCTGTGTGGGGAAAATCACAGATTAACTCAGCGAAAACCAAGGATTTCTTCGATGTGGCGTGATCGAATTCCAAATCGAACTCCTGGAGAATAACTATCCATTTGGAGTACTTTCCCCCCAGCAATTGACGTGTCAATATATCTTGCATGGGGTTGCAATGCGAAATCACAGTAGTTTTTCTGGCAAGAATATAATGACGAAATCGTTGGACTGCTTGAACAGCAGCCAAGGCCAGTTTCTCAACATGTTGGTACTTAACTTCCGTCGATGATAGACTTCTACTTAAGTAATATATAACATGTTCATCGCGGTTATCATCCTCTTGAACAAGGACCATACCGATAGTATACTCAGATGCTGCTAAATAAAGAAAGTAATCCCTACTATAATCCAGAGGAAAAATAAGAGGAGCTTTTGTAAGGGACAACTTCAGAGCTTCGAAAGCATTGTTGGCAACTTTGTCCCAAACAAACTCAGAACCTTTCTTTAAGAGACGTGTGAAACCACAAGTAATCTCAACGTAGTTTGGAATGAAACGACGAAGAAACTTTGCTGTCCCCTGCAAACTTTGTAACTGGTGCAGCGAAGAAGGAGGAGGAAGATTGAGAATGGCCTCAACCTTGATCGGATCTACCCGAATTCCCTGTCGTGACACAATGAAACCAAGAAGGCGGCTGGATTCGACGCAAAAGACGCATTTATGCGGGTTAAGACGAATGCGATAGAACCGACAACGAATGAAAATAGCTTGAAGATGAGTAGGGTGATCGACCTGGCGTAATGAATGAGCCAGCAAAAGGTCTAAATAAGGTTGAACGATATGCTTGATATCGTGAAATACATAAGACATGGCACGTTGAAACGTGGCACCTGTGTTCTTCAGACCAAACGGAAGTTTTTGGTAAGTGAAAGTACCCCAAGGACAAATAAAAGCGGTTTTATGTTGATCCTCGGGAGCGATATTAATCTGGTTGTAACCGGAAAATCCATCCATAAGGGAAAAGATTTCACTACCGGCACAGTAACCTACGATCTGGTCGACAAAAGGGGTCGGAAAGTTATCTTTTGGACAAGCTTTATTAATGTCCCGATAATCGACACAAACACGTATACTCCCACCTTTCTTATCGATTGGTACTGGGTTGGAAACCCATTCTGTCAAAGCCACGGGGTAAATAAAACCGGCTTTAAGAAGTTTTTCAACTTCGAGTTTAATGGCTGCCGCTTTGTGTGGATGGACAGGACGGAGGCGCTGTCGTACTAGTTTGGCACCAGGGTATGTTTTGATCTCATGCACAACGATAGACGGGTCGATACCCGACATCTCTTCGTAACTCCAGGCAAAAACATCACAAAATTCCTTGAATAACGCAGTAGAAGTGGTAATTTCCTCTGGAGAACACGAAGCTCCGATGTGAACATTTTCTACTATTCCAGGTTTCACGGAAATGTTAACGGGAATGGTAGGAGAAATATTACTCAAGTTCCCTTCTACAAACACATCTCGTGTAGCTCCAGGAACAGTCATTGTGACAACAACGGTCGACGGAGTCGAAATCCACTGATAATTTTCCAGAGTGTGTTGTTCCAGAAACAAAATGGAACGATGATGCCCATCGTCCCAAGGTGTATCGGCCATGACGGACATGATCATCTCGTCAGTGGGAAAGACTACACGGAAAGGATCGGGAAACAACTCCTCCGGAAAGGATGTAGAAGAGGTTGTCGATTGAATCGCTTGATAAGCAGACTCAATCGGACTTAACGACATAACGTCGCCATAACGAGCATGATCTCCGGGATCGGGGACTATCCAAGGGTCAAAAGACACAGGAAGTTCATAAGGAACAGCGGAGATCATATTAATTGAAGCAACTGACGGGCGTAGAATATCGGGTGGTGGTGGTATGGGAAAGGTACCCATTAACGAAGAGTCTTTCAAGAGACCGACTCCAACATTCTCGTAGCCTGGTGGGGTTTTAGCTATGAACGGTACATTCCCCGTGCGAGTATCGGAATTAAAAAAGGCAAGATGATCTACTGTAACCACTCTCCCCTGGTGAGGAAATCGTAAGACTCGGAAAATAGTGGACACAACAGCGCGCATGGAATCTACCCAGCTACGTCCAAGAAGGAGATTATAATCTAAGTGAGAATCGAAAACCTCCACTTCAATTTGGACGGTTTTACCTTCAAGAGTGACAGGAAACAAGGAAATAATGTCGTAAGGCTTAAAACCAGAGCCATTAAAGGCTTTTAGAGTATTCTGTGATTCCGTTAATGGAGGAGATCCAATGGCTTTCCAACAAGCAAGAGACATTACACACGTAGAGGCCCCCTCATCAACCACTGTCCGACAAATGTTCTTATCAGCGACAACAACCTGTATTTGAAAAGCAAGTTGGGGGGGCAACCTTGGAACATGTTCATCCAAGTCAAAGACTATTAAGTTCGAATCCGTAGGGTCAATACCACCTATATCTTTCAACAGGGCCCTTCGTTGCGCAGGACAAGACTGAAGGACCTCAAGGGAGGACATCGCCGAAGGTGCTTGGGCCAGATCTTCTACAATACTGTAGTTCTGAGCCGCACGAGCGTGAGGATTGAACACCGATTTGCAAACAATGCCTTTAGGGGGTCATAGGACTGTATCAAGACTCGGTCTTTTGAGATGAAGAGGACCGTTAGAAGGTGGATTCGACGGAGAAGCTTGTACCAAATCAGGAGGTAAGTCATCAACCTTCTCCTTAGAAGGAGTATAGTCTTTAGCTCTAGTAGCAATTGCAACGTCATTCTTCTTAGAATCACCGGTACACATCAAAACATATGATGTGGTCGAAGTAGAAGGTTGGTCATGGATGACCAAAGAGGCCTATTGTTGAGACGGGAACGACTGAGACAAGACTGTCGGGGTAGGCGGTTTGGGTGTTCCCTGAAGGAACTTAGAAACTTCGGCACGTCGAGGACAATCTTTGGTATAGTGATCGTCACCGAAGATAAGACATGGGTAACGTGGTTTTCACTTATCCCGCTCTTCAACAGGAGCATTCGTAGTAGGTTCGGTGGGATTATTATTTTTACCCCCCTTATTCTTGCCTCTCCCTTGCTTTGACTTATTCTTACCGGTCGGTGTAGATTGAACAACGTTCACTTCTGAGGTTTTACTGGCGGGAGGAGAAGGAGATGGGGCATTCTGAACATTAGAAGAGGTGGGTTTAGGGGTTGTGGATGAAATGGAATGTGAATGGGTATGAGCAGTCCCAATCACACCATCAGCTGCATGCGAGGCAACTGGAGCAGTAGAAGCGCTGGAAGTACCAGGACGAGGTAGGTCGGGCAATAAAGTGTAGAGTGTTCCCGTTTGCGAATAAACGAGATCAAGATACTGAGCTCTATATATAGCCTGATCTTCTGTCACAACACCGCCCATAGAAATTTCTTTACCAATCTCGTTCACGAAGGATTTCGTGAACCATTCAGCCAGTAACTGATCAGGGAGTTCAAGTTTGATGAGACGTCGTCTGCGTCTCCACTCATGTATGTGATCTGAGATGTGAGTACCTTTCGTTTGTTTGAAAGATGTTAGGATCTCAGTCCTAGTATCGTAGCGGATTGGTAATTGGTAATGCGTGAGAAAGGCCATGGCCAAGGTGTTGAAGTCAGAAACGAAACCTCGTGGCAATTCTATGTACCACTTCGCAGCCAAACCTGTAAGGGTTCGTTGAAAAAGACGAAGACGGATGGAGTCATCCATCAAAGAGTTGGACGAACACCACAAGTGAAAGGTCATAACGAGATTATTAGGATCCTCTCCCGGCTTGCCATCGAATTTCGGAATATCCGATGGAAGTTTGGCAGGGATAGCAGGCCATTGAGGAGAGTGATGAATAGGATCATTCAGGATCCTAGACAAATCTAGCAAGTCTAAGGTAGAAAGAAACGAAAACTGTCGGTTCACTTGCGGGTACTGGTGACTTTGGGGTGGGATCCCCATCGGCAAACCAGTAGCAGCATAAGAAGACTGCCCGTAAAGGGAAGCCCCTGGTTGGTTCGGTGGTGGGCAGATATGGTAGTAACCCCAAGGATTAGAGCCTTGAGTCTGAGCAGGGATTTGGGGTTGAGTAGTTTGATTCGTTCCCCAAATAGGATTAGTTACCCCTGGGTAAGGTTGGCCAACTGTAGGGACAATTTGTTGCCGCCCAGCATTCAGAGGAGGATTTTGTAAAAGTTGGGTCCAAAACCGGGCCAATTCAGGAGGTATATTCTGTCCAAGGGGTGAGGTTGGACCCCCTGCTGCGGGTATAGTTCCACTCGGAACTTGTATGCCAACCGTAGGTTGTGCAGTGATGGCAGTGTGTCCGGGAAGAGGAAAAGTAACCGTACCACCCTGTCCACCAACAGGGATGTGCAAGTTAAGTGCGACCGTCGGAAAAATGCTAGTTTGATTAGTGTTACCAGAAGGAAAAAATTGAGGAGGGAGTGTCGGGATGAAACCGAGAATAGGATGCCCAGATAACTGAGGACCACCTGATGAACCAACTGGAGTCTGTGGAGGTGTTGGATGAGGAACATTCAATGAAGGATTTAAAGCATGGTAACCATGGCGTAAATTTGGGTTAACCTCAGGAGGCCTCTGGGTATTAATAGGGGCAAGAGTAGTCGCCAGAATCTCGGTTTGGACACTCGTAGTATTGGCGAGATGGGCCATCTCTGGAGGGAGGACGAAACTATATGTGGTAGTCTCTGGTGTAGTCTTAGGCTCAGGAGACTCAAGAGGGTTGACGAGTTCGTAAACAGGGGGTTCAGTACCAAACAAGATTCGTCGGAAATTACCTGACCCTAAAGGATCTTGACCTACTACACCGTGAGAAGGCCCAACAATCGATTCAGAAGATACAGCGAGAGTTTCTCCAGAAAGATGAAATCGCCCTGAAGGTCGACGACGAATGCAATAATCCTCTTTAGTATTGTGAAGTCGAAAATCTTCGAGAGAATCAGTTCTCTCGACTTGTGGAGGTGGTGTAAAAACTTCAGGGACGTCACTTGTGTCCACGTGCGATAGAGGAACAAGAGGAATTTCACCCGGACGAGGAGAGTCCTCTGGGGTGCCCTCAGGTGTTGTTATGTGCAAAGGTTGTGAAGCTTCCGGATGTTCTGGGGACAAACCTTGCATCCTACGTGAACGTCGTGGGGGAGCAATTGTAAACAAGTAATAAACTCCCCAACTAAAATCCGATGGTCAACTTCGAGAAACAAACAACACACACTAGTAAACAAAAACTAAGAGGCAATCACCAAGAAAACAATACCTTCTAATGTCAGAGCCACTAGTTGGTGATGAAATCCAACATCGCAACAACGAAATGAGAAGGGGCGGGGCTAAGGTGGAAAAGTTACGTTGACGACCTGCTTAACAGACTTACGCCCTGGTGCAAGCTCCCACACATAATCGTGGGTATACCCTCCAAGGAGCCCGAGTGAGTTTGATCAACGTCGATTCCAGGTACCGTAGAGACTTTCCCCTCCACAGTCACCTTGGGTAAGAACCTAGAGAGATAGGCCACTAAGGTCACCACAAACAACAGTATAGCCTGGGGGAACAGTCGTCAGTCCGATCCACACACAAGGGCCGGGTATCAAGCTCGAAACCAAATCAAAGGCTTCCACTCATAATTGTGGGTATACCTCGGAATGATCCCCGTAATACGTGCAATCTCTACACCGATGTCAACAAAGCAGGTTAGTATCTCTACCAACACCAATGAGACCTAGTGCTTAACCCTTGTGTTAGAAGGGCGTCCTAGGACAATATGCTGCCAATGGAATTTACACTCCTTAATCTCAAGATACTATTGTTTGTTGTTGAGCTTATGGAGAGTGTGTCTCTCTTCCTACTCCAAAGCACTAGCCTAGCTAATATGTTGGTGTAAAGAGCCCTAGAAAAAGTTACTAGATTGATTTTAAGATTACGCAATATTTTGAAAGGCTGTTAATTACTCAAAGGC
>ML802859.1:163699-173787 GCA_009831015.1 Picea engelmannii | reverse complement strand
ATATATATATATATATATATATATATATATTCTCATGTAAAGAGAAATTTACCAACTTTCACATAAAATTATTAGAAACAAGTGTTATATGACAAATTAGTAACATTAACAAATTACTGAAGTAAGAAGTTTTTTATTATAAAAAGATTTCTTAAAGAAAAATATAGTGACAATCACATTAATGATGTAAACTATTGTTACTATTTTTATTGTATTTACTATATTATTATAATATTTTTATAATCTATTGATACTATTATTATTGTATTTAAGATATTGTTATAATATTATTATAATGACAAAAATATTAAAATTATTAATATAATATGAATATATTGTTATCACAATATTATAATTTGAATAACAATAAAAATATTAATATTTTTATAATAATCAATATTGTTTATTAATAATGAAATCAATTAATTGATAGAGAACCTTAACCTAAATGAATCGAAATACTAATGCCATTGCTATTAATAATACATATTTTACGCATAGAAAATCTTAGAGAATCTTAACTTAAATGAATTGTTACACTAATGCCATTGTTATTAATGATACATATTTTATGCCATAGTTGTCCATGATACATATTTTATTAATTATTAATGATATGTATAATAAAAAACGCATTCATAAGTTTTTAAATGTTGTATGTGAAAAACCCACAAAAATACAAATAAAGAAAAGGGTGAACATTCAACTTACAGATTAATAAAACACATATTTATAAGTTTTTAAATGTTTTGTGTGAAAAAACTACTAAAATATAAGTAAGTGTTGTATGGTAGGGTAAAAAGTTGAAGTAGATATGGTTTGCATGCCAAACATAGTAAAGTGAATATATAGATTTATACGTATGAAATATGTACTTTTATACATACAAAATGTGTACTTGTATAAAGTATATATTTAGATTTATACATGCAAAATTTGTACTTTTATAAACTATGGGGATGAGATTTTATAGATCATGCATAGAGTCATCATTGCATACTTAGCCAATTTTTGGATCACGGGTTCTCAGGGTGGCGGGTTCAAAGTTGAGCCTCTTATGTTCTGTGGCCTACAAATAGCACCGACAGTTCCACGATATACAAAATGACAGGCAGAGTGGCGAACTATATAAATTTATCATAAATTAATTATGTTAGTTATAAAATAGAATAGTAATAAGGTCTATTACATAGGTTTGTGGAGAAAAACACCAAAAAAATAGCATTGTCAAATTATTTTGTTTTCAAACTAAGGCTTTTGTTGGACAAAAAGATATAGCATTGCCGAATTGGTTTTCTTTGGACACATTTTACAGAGCATGGACAGAGCGATCATTCCATACTTAGCCAGTTTTTGGATCACGAGTTCTCGGGGTGGCGGGTTCAAAGTTGGGCCTCTTATGTTTCGTGGCCTACAAATAGCACCGACAGTTCCACGATATACAAAATGACAGGGGGAGTGGCGGACTATAGAAATTTATCAGAAATTAATAATGTGAGTTATACAATAGAATAGTAATAAGGTCTGATACATAGGTTCGTGGAGAAAAACACCAAAAATTAGCATTGTCAAACTATTTTTCTTTAAAACTAAGGCTTTTCTTAGCCAAAAAAGATATAGCATTGTCGAATTGGTTTTCTTTGAACACGTTTTACAGAGCATGGACGGAGCGATCATTCCATAATTAGTCAGTTTTTGGATACTGGGTTCTCTGGCTGTCGGTTTCAAAAATGGGCCTCTATTGTTCTGTGCCCTATACATATTGACAAGCAGGCTTGCGAACTATACAAACTCATTATAAAATAAATAATGTCTATTACATATCTCTGGAAATTACATCAATATATAAAACATCAACATCGTTGAAGACCAGAAAATTAACATACAATAGGAATTTTGCACCCAACAATTCGTTCATATACATGAGACAATAATTTATAGAATATTATAGCATTGTACAAAGATTTATAGTAATTTGTATAATGTTATAAAACTTCATACATTTTGTACTGAACAATTACAGAGTTGTGGGTTGGCGGAGTCCCCGGTTCACACTTTTCATGTCCAGTGTGTTACGTGATATACATTTTGCACCAAAGACTTTCATCATATACATTTTGCAGCGAACAATTCCATGATATACATGACACCGAGCAATTTATAGAATATTATAACGTTGTATGGAGATTTAAAGTAATTTATATAATTCTATAACATGTCTTAGTTAATGAATAGTATAAGCAATTTTTTAAATTTTATTCAATAATTTTTTTTTATAAGTAAGATTGTATAAAAGTCTATCAAAATGAAGGAGTACAAAGAATTTCTATGGTTTCAAGCTGTAAATACTGAGCTGCCCTGAGGGAAAACTAGCTCAACTAACCAAACTGCTTTATAACTTAAGTGTAGATTGTCACTGATGCGAAAAGAGTTCAAAATTCTGGCCTGTAAGGGTGGTCACTAGAACTGTGGAAATTGTAGATAGCCTAATTATAATAACCATGGAAAAATGCATGAAAGTTCGACATGCACATGAAAAAGAAACAAAGATCACTAGCATGGGTTGTAGTGCGGTGACACGGCCATGCAAAAGGTGTGAAATGTCGTGTCCCCAGGATGAGGTGGCTCCTCCTGAACTAGTGTGCGTTCCACTTACATAGTGTTCTCCATCTCTAATGGCAGGTGCTCTTCCTTCTGGATGTCCTCTAGGCATGATGGAAGCCTCTGGTCCTCGCAGTCTGTGTCTATGTGGACCAAATTATTTAGTGGAAACACTGGTGCCGAGGTTGTTGTTGCTTGGGTTGTTGTTGATTGGGTTGCCTCTAGTGCGAGGAGATGAGGACCTTGTAATGCGGAGAGAAACTGCAGGATTTGAGAGGCTATATCATCCAGGGTATGTAGGCAGAACCAAAGTTTGTCCATGTCCCGACACATGTCGAATACCAGGCTCTGCACCAGTGCAAGGCTTGTTTTCCACTCACATTTTGGGTCAGCGTTGGAACTTGCTCGATATTGGGGTTGTCGTAGCGAATCTTGACTGGCTTCCAGACCATCCATTTGTAACTGGGTGTCATGAAGTTGGTCATAAAGCGACTGGGTGTGAAACATATTCCGAATTGGGTAAAGGTCCTGGGTTATTGTTCAGTGAGGCCCCTGAGTAGTCCAACTCCTCCATTCTGTTGGCAAGGGACACAGGAAGGGGCGAGAGAGATGTGGGAATTTGAGTCAACTGCGTCTAGGAGGAGGATGAGGTGGCCAAAGACGAGGAGGATAACAGGGAGGGATCAGGCAGGGGATGCAGGACCAAGCATGGTCAGTTTGGTTGGTAGGTTGGTCAGCCTTTGGACTTCCTTTGTAGATGGAGCATCTTTGGGACACTGGCAGAGAGAAAAAGCGGTAGGAACAGAGCAGGGAGGGACAAATGTAGAGCAGGTAAAGGTTGGGCAGGTAATCGAGCTCTAAGAAGAAAAAGCAGGAAAGAATGAGCCATCTGGACCCCCTGGAGAAATTGAAATAGGTCAGGCAACTGGTGAGGTTCCATAAATGGTCGCATGCGTAGAGTAAAGGCGCGGCGAGGGTGTTGGTCGGTCGAAAGGATGTGAAGGAAGAGAAGGGTGCACTGAGAGTAATTGTGCGATTCTTTGAGTGAGATGAACTTGAAGTGATTAGGCAGTTGGGAGTGAGTGGCACGCGGTTGTCACATTGTCGGTGCCATGAAGTATCACTCCTAGTTTCTCTGCTTGATGCGTGTGCTCTACTAGCACCCCATCTGTGGGAAAGGGAATAAATGCGAAGGAGTAAAAACACGTGGGCAGGAAGCTGAAGTACATGGGTACATGGGCAAAAAACCAGGGAAAATAGTGGTAATGTGGGTTACATAGGTTTCTTGACAAAAAATAACAAAAAAAATTAGCATTCCTGCACACAATAGAAATCGAAATTTATGAAATGAAACATTCCTGAATAGCATAATTTATACATAAAAAATATGTAATTTTACAAGGCAGATTCCTGATTCAATAGTTAGCGAGTTTTTGGATGGCGGCTTCTCAGGATGTTTTTTGTTTTTTCATGCCTACAAAAAGCAGGGATAGTTCCATGATTTACAAATTGACAATCATAATTGTGGACTATTAGAATCTTAAGGGCATGGTGTCCAAAAAATTTATCATTTCCGAAGTAATATTCTTTAGATATGCTTTGCATATGGTTGTGGAGAAAATACACAGAAATAGTAGTAACGCGTTGGTGCGCTGAAATTCGGGCTTTGTTGTTCTGTGGCCTACAAATTGCACCCAGAGTTTTGCGACATATAATTTGACAATTGGATTTGTGGACTATTTGATATTTAAGGTCGTACGTATGTTACAAAGAAGAGTTTCTAGATACCAAATATGTAATTTGATTAAGTAGATATATAGACCGTTGTGGTTGTCGGGTTGGCACACTGAAAATTGTGCTCCCATAGGTTCGTGGACAAAAGCATAAAAAGACTACCAATATAGAAATATTTTTCTTTAAAAGAAAGGCACGGGAGCTTCATTCCAGGTTGTCGGGGTGGTGGGCTGAAAATTGGGCTACTATTGTTCCGTTACCTACAAATAGCACCAAGAGTTCCGCAAAATACAAATTCAGAAGTGGTTTTGCGAACTATTTGAATTTTTGGATCGCGGGTTCTCAAGCTGTCGGGCTGAAAATTGGTTTTTTGTTGTTCTGTGCCCTACAAATAGCACTAAGAGTTCCGCGATATACAAATTGACAAGCGGTCTTGTAGACTATTTGAAATTTTAGATCGTGGGTTCTTGGGCTAGGAGGCTGAAAATTGGCCTTCTGTTGTTCCGTGGCCTACAAAAATCAAATATGTAATTTGATGAAGTAGATATATAGAGCATGCATGGAAGGTTCATTGCGGGTTGGGGGGATTGCGGGCTAAAAATTGGGCTTCTATTGTTCCATTCCCTACAAGTACCACCGAGAGTTTTGCGATATACAAATTGACATGCTACTTTGAGGACTAGAATTTTTTAATGGTGGGTTCTCGGTCTGTCGGGATGAAAATTAGGCTTTTGTTGTTATGTGGCCTACAAATAGTCTGTAGAGTTCCACAATATACAAATTGACAAACAAGCTTGTGGACTATTTGAAATTGAAGGCGCTCATGTCGAACAAGTTTAGCATTCCCAAATTAGTTTTCCTTTTTACATATGTTGCTGGAGTAAAAAAAAAAATAGTACTTATGTCTGTTACATAGGCTGGTGGAGAAAAGTATGAAACAAAAATGATTCTTGAATTAGTTCTCTTTAAAAAAGCGGGTTCTCGACTTAGGCATTTTTCGGATCACGGGTGGTCCGGATGGGGACCTAAAAAATGTGCTTCTGTTATTCTATGTCCTACAAATAGCACCAGCAGTTCCGCGATATACAAATTGAGAATCAGACTTGCAAAGTATTTGAATTTTAAGGAGCTCGTGTCCCAAAAATTCAGCATTCACGAATTAGTTTTCTTTACATAGGTTTTACATACACTGGTGGAAAAGAGGGAAAAAATTATAGTACCAGTGTCTGTTACATAGGGCAGTGGGTAGAAGCACAAAATAAATATCATTCTCGAATTAGTTTTCTTTAAAACAAGGGCTCCTCGACACAAGAAATTGAAATTTATGAAATCATAGGTTCCTGCAGAGCATAGACTATACATAGCAAATACGTAATTTTTTAAAGTAGACATATACTTTTATAAATACGAAATATGTACTTTCATAAAGTATGGGGATGAGATTTTATAGAACAACGACGAAGCCCTCATTCCATGTCCTACAAAGAGCAGGTAGAGATACGTGGTGTACAAATTAAGAAGCGGGCTTGCGGACTATTTTAATTTTAAATGCCTTTGTGGCAAACATTGTGCAGGACATGTTGCAAAGATGCAAGAAATGACAATATCTTTATGTTTGAGTTGAAAGAAAGTAATGAACACAATTTTACGACATTTATATAAAAAACTAATTAAACGTGTTACATATTGCTAAAAATTTAAAGAAACATATATATATAAGTGAAATCTGATATCTGAAATTTGAGTAAGTGATTTATGTCATAGTCCATTCTAAAAATGAAAAATCTAGGAACACATAAAAGCAGAAGGAAAACTAGCCTTCCCGAATTAAAGCATAGACGAAACCCTCATTCCATACTTAGCTAGTTTTTGGATCATGGGTTCTCGTGCTGGGGACCTGAGAAGTGGGTTTATGTAGTTCCATGACCTTCAAATAGCACCGAGAGTTATGTGATGTACAAATTGATAACGGGACCTATGGACTATTTGAATTTCAAGGGACTTGTGTCCCAAAAATTTCACATTCGGGAATTACATTTCTTTACATAGGTTTTACACACGGTGGTGGCCAAATGTACAAAAAATATAGTACCAATGTCTGTTACACATGGTGGTGGACAGGAGGACCAAATAAATAGCATTCCCGAATTAGTTTTCTTTAAAACAGGGGCTCGTGGATACAAGAAATTGGAATGTATCAAAGTATAGGTTCCTGGAGAGCATAAATTGTACATAGCAAAAACATAATTTTTTAAATTAGATATTTAATTTTATACATACGAAATATGTACTTTTATAGAGAATGTACAGATCCCTCATTCTATATAGTGTGACGGAGCCCATATTACATACTTAGGCAATTTTTGGAGCGTGGGTTGTCGAGATGGTGGGCTGAAAATTGGAAAAAAATGAAACGTGTTACATATTTCTGGAAATTTAAAGAAACATATATATGTGTGAAATATGACATGTCGAATTTGAGTGAGTGATTTATGTCATACTTTATTTTGAAAAAGAAAAAAAGAGAATAGAGATAAAATAAACAGAATGACTTCGCATTCAACATAGCTGAAGACAAAAAATCTAGGAAGACATAAATATATAAGGAGACACAAGAATATTTTTATTTGAAATATATGAAAATAATAATATTTTGTTACATATCCCTAAAAAAGTAAATGCATTTGTCATATAGACTGGGATTGGGGCTCCCGTGGACGATAACAGAAATATGTACAAAAAATAGGAGTGTGGAAAGAAGTTGGACACGCTAGAATGTAATACCTGAAAAGTAGAAATGGGAAGATCAGTTTTTGCCTATAGATTTCTACTCGGAAAAGGAATAACTAGATTGATAAAGAAAGGACTATCACTATACACTTACAGGGATGGTATGTATAAGTAATTTTTGTCTTTGGTTGGTGATGCCTTTCCCTGTTGGTTTCTGTGGGAAGTCCGCTTCAATAACTGGATTGATACACAGAGGGCTTAAGAATTTTCCTGTTGGATTTCATGGTTGATCCACTTCAAGTTCTCTTCAATATAGCTTCTTAAGTGGGTGACGTTGATGTCATTGTGGATTCAAATGTTAAAAAATTCATTTTATAATTTGCTTAGATCAATTGAAAGTTTAAAGAGACCTTCATGAATGTCTCCATTCTATAGAAAATACCCGACTATCCAGTTGTCCACCTCTTCTTCATGATATTCAACAATTCTGTAAAAAAATTCTAAAGACAGGGCCTTGAAATTATCAAGTTGTTGATCAAAAGATTTATTGGTTAACATCAACGAGTTGAGGATTAAGCTGGGGTCATGGAAGCCATTTGTCTTTGTTGCTAATTCTATTTTGGTGAGCTTTGTGAATAATGTTTCTTTCTTTGATATTTCTTGCTCACACGATTGCATGATTAGGTACAGGTTCTTCACTTTATGTTTCCAGCATGCTTCTAATTGAGTGAGCCTTTTTTTGGATGGGAGATCATGTTGTCTTCTTCTCATCTTTCGAATGTTGTTGACATGAAAGGCAAAAGGGATGACCGAGTGCACATAGAAATTTTATTCATTCTTTAAATCCATCTGCAAAAGTAGGAGCATGTTATGTGCCCTGCTCCCTAGGGAATGAATATTCTATGATGTTTCCCAGGCCTTGGTAATCAATTCTATTCTTTTGTTGATATTTTTCTCCACATATCCTCTATAGGATGCAAGGAATCTAGAGGACCCTTTTACATTTGTTGCAAGCATGCACGTAGTCCCAGGCATGGCTATTTCCAAGGAACTGCTAAGCAATGGCATAGGAAACAAAGCTTCCTCTAATTCCCTAATCCAGTTCTTTAGTCTGGCATTTTTGGCTTCAATGACTCCAAAGGAATCATGAAGAGCATCTTTGGTTGCCCTGTGAAGTTCAAAGATTTTGGATGTGTGCATATTGGCAAGGTCAAATTCTGAACGATGTTTTCTTTTCTTATTTTTTACATCTCTTTTTTCAAAGATTAATTTTTTTGATTCGATTTTAAAAACAACACTCTGACATATGAAGGATTCATCTTTGTCAAACATTTTGGTACCAACAATGTCCATTGAGTAGGCTTGCAGAATTGCATGTGCGGGTTGATCAAGGTTGTAGAATATGCTTTCCAGACAAGCGTCAAGATCCATGCTTTGATGGTAAATTTCGGGCTTCTCCGCCTCCCCTACAACTCTTTTTCCATCCTTCTACACGGGAAATTTTTGAGAAAGATGTTCACTATATCTCTACAAACCTATTGTGGAGCTGCTAGCAATAGTTTATCAAAAGGGTCACTGGCTCCAGACGCTGCTTGAAATGAAGAAATGAAGGGGACAATATAACGCCCCACAAACATTGCTTCAATGCGTGTGAACGAAAAAATATCCTCATTAATCACAATATCTATGCGTGTTGTATGGTGACCTATTAGAAGTAAAGTGTAGTTATTGCAAAATTAGAAGTGCGAAGGTGAGGGTTACGTCAAAGAACATTTAAGGATTGGAGGTTTCGTGAACGAACCAAGTTGGCGGTGTGTGAACGACATTGCATGGTATTTGAAATTAAGACTTGGAAGCGATTGGAGGTTTCATAAAGGAAGCAAGTTGGCGACGTGTGAATGACATCCCATGGAATTTGAAATTAAAACTAGGAAGGGAGAAGAAAATGCTTCGCAAAAATTGCATGAATGGAAAAACTTGTCGAGCCTTGCGTGCATCAATGATAGCTTAGACGGTAGCTGCACGATGACCTATTAGCATTAAAGATTTAGAAAGAAGACATATATATATATATATATATATATATATATATATAGACAATGTTTTTTATTATGCACATGTGCGAAGGTAATGGCCACGGGGAAGAGAAAGCAAGGAAAGAATGGAAAAGTCTGAAAGTGTATGGTTCAGGATCGCGGGTTCTCGAGATGGCGAGGTCAAAGACGATGCTCTATTGTTCGGTGCCTTGCAAATATATTACGATAATAAATTGAGAAGCATATTTGCAAGGTGACCAACTCAACATTCTACTCCAGGGTTGGTGGGCTCCCACAAACGAAGAATACATATTTGCGGGCTATACATTGGGCCGATTTCCTCCATATAGAAATTGGGTTCTCGGGCTGGCGGGTTCAAAATTTCCTAAGCAAAGAAAAGGGCTTCGTTTGAGTCCCACTGCACATTTCATAATTCATGTGCAACACCAAGTCTATCATTACCATATCAGTGTGTGTAGAAATGAGGCAAAAGTAAATATGTGCCTTTATAAAGTATGGACCTGAGATTTTATAGATCGTGTATCGATATCGCATTCCATACTTGTGGGTTCTCATACAAGAGGTGTCAACAAATAGGCCTCTATTGTTCTGTGTTTTACAAATAGCACATACAGTTTCGCGATATACAAATTGACAAGCGGACTTTCCTTGTGGCTGAGAATTTATAGAGCATGTACAGTTTGTGCATCGTGCGTTGTTGGGTTGGTGTGGTTAGAAACAGGCCTCTATTGTTTGGTTCCCTACAAATTTATTATGATGCAAAGATCCCTTATTCCATACTTAGCCACTTATTTGGATCATGCACTTGCGAGCTACACATTGTGCCTCTAATGTTCTGTGTCCTGCAAATAGCAATTATAGTTGGACGATATTCCAACTGAGAAATGGACTTGCGGGCTAGCTATCTCAACATTGCAGTTTTGTTGGATGGAAGACATGCAGCGTAGCGGCTTATCGACACAAGAA
>ML802859.1:141086-163675 GCA_009831015.1 Picea engelmannii | reverse complement strand
GAAAGTAAAGGAAAAACGGTTTACTATGGAACACAGGCAGAAAAAGAATGCACCTTTGCATTGATTTGTGTACATGTCTGGGTCAGAGTTCTTTGTGCCCTCTAGTTTTCGTTTCTGTTTCTATCCACAAAAGTAAAAAACGAAAGGGATATGAACATAAGCTCAGATGTTAAGAAAAAGGCAACTACTATGTACATATACAACAACAAAAAATGAATAAGATGAATAGAGTCACAAATAGTTTTTTTGAGGATGTACCTTATTTTTTCTTTTTTTGCACAATGTATATTTTATAATTAGAGTAGGAGACCGTCTGTATGCTCACCAGAACACTATGTGTAGAAATCAAGGATACAGATATGCTTTTAAACATAGAAATATGAGTTTGCAATAAGTTTGATTTATATGTCATAATTCAAGTGCAATACCAATTGTATCGTGATCAGACCAATATGTGTCTAAGACAAACATATTTTATTGAGAAATGGGCACATTGGACCAGACATGGTCAATAAGTGCATTTTGCAAATGGGTTGTGTTGTTCAAAAGAAAGCGCAAACTGTATTTGCACATGTAGTTTTGTAATTCTTTCGTTCTGTGAGTATTTTGTAGCATGTCGATATTGAAGTCTCCTACAAGTACAATGGATCCGTTCAGATGGAAATGGTCCAATGCATTGGAAATAACATTTACTATGTTGGAGAATGTTGCATGGGGAGAAATGTACAGATTTAGTATTGCAACTTTTGTTCCATGGGAAATTTTTTTGGCAAGCACCAGTTCAACATTCTTTTCTTCGATATATATGTGGTCCAAAATTGGTACATGTTTTTTCATTAGTATCATCACCCCATGTGTAATGTAACTTGATATGCAATTGTGATTTGGGAATTTTTTTTTTTGCTTGCATAATGCCATGTGTGTTTTCTGCAAACACAGAATACCGGATTGCATTAAGTCATAGTCATTTAGTATATCATCCATGTGTTCATTTAAGATGCATGTGTTAAGTGAGCGAATTGATACAAATGAATTTTTTTGTATGGATTGGTAATCATAATGCAGTTGCAATTTTGAGATGGTCCTGAGTCGTTCCATCTCAATATCAACTTTTTGTTTCACTTTGAATTTATATTTTTTCAGAGGACTTAGTAAATACAAGGAGTCTATGCTTCTGACATGGGACAATGTTGTGTATACAAGTCCATGTATCTGAATTCTAGCAGGATAAAATGAAACATTATCAAGTGTTAGTCCTTGTGATTTGTGGACTGTGTGTGCACATGCAAGTTTAATTGGAAATTGTTTGTGAATCTTTAGTCGACCTATCTTTGTTGATGTCGATACTGGCTTTGATATTCACAAAATAGGAGTCCAATCACTTGCAGTGTTTGAATTATATAGATAAGACAACTTGTTTGCTTGTTGCTTGCCTATATGTGGTTCATGGAACTTAATCCAAAGGACATCTACTTTTTATGTCTTCGTATAGCCTTTCAATATTCCATATGCACCATTCACCAAGCCATCCCATGAATAATAGTTACAACCATATATTTCAACTAGCATTTCTAATTTCAGTGCAAGGTGCAAAGGTAAAGTGCCTGAATGTTTATGATGTGGGACATTTCCATGGTTGTCTTCTTCCAAGTCAATTGAATTGATGATGATATCATCGCCAGGCATGAGAGAAAGCATGTGGTTATTATGCTTTGAAACATCCTTATTTCTGTAGAACAGGTAAGGGAACATTGGATCTGTTGGTGCGGGCCATAAGCACGTCAAATTGATATAGGTCAAGTCATCATATGTTTGGTTGTTTGTGCACATTCTATTCATAATTGTAATGAATGTTTCATCTGTCTGGTGCATTGTAGTATGCAACTCAAAGCATTTACTATTGTCTCTCCAAAATTCATGGGTCACTATTTCCATGTTAACGATAGGTTGTTCAAATATCAAAGAATCTTGGATGGGCTGTGCCTAGTAAAGATCGCGACAGAAGATAATGTCAATGTTTCCAAATTATTTAGTTTGCACATGTTTTATGCTTCTTAACTGGTTGTCAATGGAATACAAGGACCAACTGCCAATCAAAGATGCTTCATTTATAAAGACAAGTTGAAGTTCCTCGTAAATCTTAGATAATGTATCCAACATTTCCTTGCCAAGTGGAAGAAACTATGACTTGTTAAAAGGCATTAAAAATGCAGAGTGGATTGTTGTTCCACCAGCATTGTATGCATCTTTTCATATGTATGCAAATATTAGGCACTTTGGTTTCATAGGATCAGAGAAATTGTTTGAAACATAGATTCGTATAAGCATTTGGAACAATGCTTTAGTTGTGAATGTCTTGCATGTTCCTGCTCCGCCTATAAGGAACACGTGCACATGATTGTTCATGTTCAATTGGTTTTTAAGGGCAATGTCCTTTACAATTGTTTGTTGATCACAATTCAAAAGACGTATTATTCTGTGGTATTCATTATTTTCGATCAGGAAGGATGTTTTGTAACTTGAAAACCAAGGTTGATACGTTTTTCACTTTCAGCCGCTAGAGGATGAGGAAAATACGCTTGTATGTCATAGGACTCAGAAGGAGTTCTAGTTGTTTTTGGGTTTCTGAATGTCTCGTCATGATCACCAATGTTTTCTAGGTCATTAAGTGCAACTTCTAGATCGCCCCATGTTGGATTAACATTGTAGGTAAATCTAGCTTCATTGATATGCACTATAGTCTCAAAGGCAACATATGCAGCCTCCCATGTAGAGAAGTTATGTATTAATGTCTCTTCATTTTCATGGAACGGAATGTACAAAAATATTTTTTATCTACAATACTTTTCATAGTCACGATGTTTATTGTATTTGACAAACCGTATAATAGATGGGTTTTTTTCTTTTGATAGGAGATGGACGTTGGATGTAATAATCAATAATAGAGAGACATATGACATCCTCTGAATTGTCAGGCTCTTGTTGCAACAAAATCGATGGTTTAAGCATAAATGTGCATTTTTCAAGTGGAGATGTGTTTATGAAGACACATTTTCTTGAACTACAAGTGAGGGGCAAAGAAAGGGCAATGTGAACTGCTTGTTGAGCAAACATTTGTTGAATATTAAGCAATGTGTTTCCAAGGGTGCGTATCATTTGTATGGAATCAATATGATTTCTTTCATGTTCTTTGCATATTTTTATGAATGCAAATGTCATAGATTTGTCAATCTTCATCATATACAAGGTGCAGTAGGATGCTGCAGCATATGCATTCATCACGTACTGTGCATCTGTATTTTCTTTCCACATAACTAGCATGTCCTTGTAGAAAGTGTTGTTTCAAATATGGGAGAGTTTTCGTTTAAGGAAAAGCGTTGGTTTCCTAAGCGTTATTTGTATGGCCTGGATGTACTCATCTTATGATAGACTTACCTATGTCAAGAAGGCATCAAAGGTCATCATTTCGTCAAAGCCTCCTTGTTCTAGAAATGGAAACAAGGATTCAAATTTCTGAACAACAACACTGTCCTTAAACTAACTGGTTCTATGATAATTGTAGCTCTCATTGGCGGAATGGGAAAGTTGTATCTGCAATGCAAGCTTTTTTGTTTTCTACAACTTCTTGTATGGTAATGTCTATGGAATTTTGCAAGGTCTAGTTCCAAATGATATGTATTGCATGTTATGTATTTATCGAAAAATTGTTCGATCTTTGAATTGTTATCATCTCCCTAGACCAGTGCACCCTCTATCCACAACAATGCATGGTCATGCTCATTTCCCCTATTCTGGAATTCAGTCTCAAAAAAGTAGTTCAATATTTTTCTGAAAAACGTTTCATCATGGCATATCAATAGTCTAAAATAATTTATTATATGTCTGTAGTATCGAGTACATGTCACCGGGTCTTTTCTTATGAGGTAGTCAATATCGTTATTTTCCAGTGTATTGTTTTTTTTTTTTATGTTTCATGTTACTATGCAGGTCAGAAAAGACATCCACCAATGGATCTCATCAATGCTTTGCACTTGTAAATGTGATGAAAAATGTTGGCGGCCCCAATTGTTGGATCATTGCAATTTTTTTTTGTTTTGTTTTGTTGCAAATAGTCAGGAGAGGTGTGGATGTTCTTGAAATCTATACATCCAATATCATATTTCAGAATTTTTTCTAGGTTTACTTTGTACTTCACATCCTTGGCCAACAAATTTCTTCCTTGTAATTGGCCTTTTCTTATTCAGACCCACATGTAGGACAGAACTTGCTCTATTATTATGCGCATTCTTTTGAAAAACAAATTTTTTATGTGATAGAAGTAACCGCTTGAATGTAGTAGCTCCCATTGGATTATTTTATGATAACTAAATCATTCTGTAATATCAGTTCCACGTGGATCTTCATAGAAAAGTGTTGGAAAGTTCATTTCCTCAGCGAATTTGTCCTTTAATATTCCAAGTGGATGTTCCCCTTCGCCAGGTGCGATTTCGACAATTTTGTCTTGCAAGTCACAAATGCACTATCAATCAGTCAATCCATGGACCAATGTTTCAAAAGGTGTTTCATTCTTCAATTCATCACTTGTATCAGAATCACTAGGATTTTCGAGAGTCTATGAAGATTTGCCATGTTCTCTTGCGAGAACACTGTTCCAGTTGGAATTTACACAATTGTTCTCTGCTTTGTACAGTGCCCTGGAACATAATTCCTTTAATGCTTTCATAACAGCATGCACACACACTTTACCTGTCTGATATGCATTTTTGTATTGCAAGAGCCTTTTCAAAGCCACAACGATTGTAATTGTATTGTTAATGAACTGTGGCAATGCTTTTTGCACAACATCTAGTTGAACAAGCACATTAATAATTGATCATGTTAAGCCCATATGGGGTTTCTTATAGTCCCAAGGTCTTATTTGATCAAATGCAATTCACAGAGAGACAAGTCTCTCCTTAAGTTCCGTAAGTGCACTTACATCTTCTAGTGGTGTATTACATCTTATTCGATCAGGGGTTGCAAACTGTGGAAATTTTCCATTTTCAAGCAATCGTTTGCATGGAAGACAACCTTTCTCACTGGAAAATGGTTTATCGTGGGATGTTAGCTGGAGGTATTCTTCTTGCAAATCAGGCGTGAAAGACTTACTATTTTTTGAAAAATTCAATTGTTCACAAATTGCACATGCAATGGAAGGAGTGTCTTTCATTTGTTTCATGTAGGTCTGTCTTGCATTTTTTTTTCGCAAGGAAGTATGGGTAGAAACAGTTTCATTTTTTTCATGTACACCACTAACTGCCACAGTTGCATGACCATTCTGGGATATGAAATCGCACATGTTTATGTTCTATTCTACATGAACAAATTTCTGTACATTGTCATATGTGAGTTTCTCTCTAAAAGGAAGTGTAGAAATGCATTTTTTTCTCTTATGCATTACCTTTTTCAAGTTGTGGTAACTTATGTTTCTTGCCGAAGGACAGGATGACCTAGTGGAAATTGGGATGAATTTCACTCTCACCTAGTTTCTTAGTGACTATTTTATGTTTTTTGTTCAAGGCCTCTATTTGCTTATCATAAGTCGGACGAATTTGTTGAATAATTATTTTCAAATTGTGATAACTTACTCTACATTTTTTGTTTAAGCCCTCTATGGCCTCATCACAACTGAAATGAATTCTACGCATGTTTTTTTTGGTCAAGCCCTGTCTTCCCATATCGCAACTGGGAGGAATCTCATTTTCAATAAAAAGAATTCCACGTGTATGCAGATTCGATGTCGTTTGGGTGGCATTCACACTCAACCCTGAACTACCGAGATCTCCAAGAAAAGGTTCATAATGGATATGACAGGATGTGAATTTTTTTATCGTAATTTGAATCGGTAACCCAGGAATGGACAGTGCCAGTTGGCGAGGCCGACCAAACCTGGATCTTCACCCTGAATACCATATAAATCCATTGCAAATAGAATCTGCAACCCTCCATATTCCCTTATTCATATGGAATCACCATGTTCACAAGGTATTCCTGCCAACTTCCAACTACCGACATATTTTCCATGAGATATGGGCAAAGGTGTTGATGCAAGCACCTAAAAGCCTGTTCGTTGTCGGCTATAATCGCATTGCAGAAGGATTGTATAGTGTAAAGATGCATCAACTTAACATCGAACAAATTGCATTAAACAAATTGCATTAAACAAACTATCTCCATAGCTAGACACAACATTTGTTGCCAGCTGTAAACCATAGCAATCTATGCCATCCAAAATCTGTTTCCATTGCCATTGAAAGTCTTTGCAGATAACAAACAAGTAGATATGAGGACCTTCTATATTTAATATGGAAATTTTTATGTACAGTAGTGCTTCATAATGGCCACTGAGGGCATCGATATCATGGAACAAGATGCAATATGGTTTGTCAGATGCAGTTTTGTTGAATAGTAGATATCTTTTTTTTCTTGTCAATGACCATATGCCAACTGATATATTCAACCAGTTAGACAACCACCGAATACAAAATGTATCTCCCCAAAGTCCCCTCTAATGTGCAGGCAGAACTGGAGATGCAAAAAACCGTCTCTTTGAAAAATACATAGCCACATCATGTATTCCATGCAATTGCCGAAGAAAATTAGATTCTAGTTCGTATTCATAGGACTGCAAAGCCTCATCATCACCTGTAATGTACCTCAAAAATCACCATTAAAAAAAAATATATTATTTGTACATTTATCCTTGAAAGGTTTCGAGATCTCAAGCAAGCAGGATTTCTGTTAGAAGACTTGAGTCTGAAGGTTTGTTAGAGTCCTTACTATCATCGACTGTCCTTATCATTCAACTTAAGCTTTCTAATCTATGATATAATGAGTATTTACTCATCACTTCAACGTTTCATTAAGACCCTAAAATTTATAATTACCCTCTTATCTGCTAGTACCTATAACACTACCACAGTCTAAACAATACAAGCAACTTTGGGGCTTTTATGACCAAAAAACCCTACATAAAAATATTACTCTATGTCTGCAATACAATTGACTTGTAATAAAGTCTGTTACTCCCATACCTCTATCCAAGATGAAGATTCTCCAATGTTCTTTTACCAGTCTATTCATTACATTAATAGAGTTGTTCCCATAACAATAAGTTTCGTCTAAGTTCCTACAGCTTTGTGAAGGAAACAGAGGTCAATCGGGTTTCGGTGAACACGAGTGCCGAACAAAACCAAGGACCCTGTTGTTTGCCGAAATTCGAAATACAGAACGACTGTGGGCCAGCATTTTGGGTTTTTGGGATTCGGGGTTTCGCGTGTACAAGTGCTAGACATCAACACACAACATTTCCCGAAATTGCAAAAGGATTCCAAGCTCTTCGGGGTTTTGGGTTCGAGATTTCATGAATACAAAAGCCAAACATCAACAGATACAAACCTCCGAAAAGGTGAAAGAGGAAAGGTGGGTCCCGCATTTTGAGATTTCGGAGTTTGGAACTTTGCAAGTTCCATTGTCCAACATCAACGTGAACTGACTTCCGAAAATGCGAATATGCCCAGCACTTCAATATTTCGGGGTTCGAAATCCCGCGACTTCAAAAAAAACAAACATCAAACACAAACAAATCTCAAAATTGCAAAAAGAAAAGAACGTGGAACTAACATTTTGGGATTTCGGGATTCGGGTTTTCGGGGTTTCAAATGTCAAAAAAACATAACACAACAATTCCCGAATTCCAAAAGTGAAAGGATGAGGTTAACACTTTGGGATTTATGGATTCGAGTTTTCGTGGTTTCAAATGTCGAACAACATAACACAACAATTCCCGAATTCCGAAAGGTGAAAGGGTGTGGAATTAACACTTTGGGATTTCGGGATTTGGGTTTTTGGGGTTTCAAATGTCAAAACAACATAACACAACCATTCCCGAATTCTGAAAAGTGAAAGGATGAGGTTAACACTTCTGGATTTTGGGATTCAGGTTTTCGGGGTTTCAAATGTTGAACAACATAACACAACAATTCCCGAATTCCAATAGGTGAAAGGGTGTGGAATTAACACTTCGGGATTTCAGGATTCGGGTTTTCAGGGTTTCAAATGTCAAACAACATAACACAACCATTCATGAATTCTGAAAAGTGAAAGGATGAGGAATTAACACTTTGGGATTTTGGGATTCAGGCTTTCGGGGTTTCAAATGTCGAACAACAACACCCAACAATTCCCGAATTCTGAAAGCATAAAGAATTAAGAATTTTACACGCACAGAAGGATACAAAAGGGTAAAGGTTTTCTGTAAGGGAAAATCTCTAAATCCGTCATAGACCTTGACTAAGGAAAGGGTGGCCCATTCTGAAAAGAAACAAAGAAAATGGAAAGGGGTTTTCCAGAAATCTAACTCTCGAATTTTGTCATTCTATACACATCTAATGTATTGTTAGCATATTGTCAAAGCATATTGTTAGATACATAGCATCAGATAAAAACATTCGAACAGAAAGTGGGAATAATTCGTTACATATCCGATTTAATCAGATTCAATACACTAGATGCAAAAAGGTTCATACAGATAGAGAATGTAACTTATTCCAGTTCAGATTCAATAGATACATAATATCAAAAGACATAGCCATTCATAATAGAGAAGGGAAAATTAACATATCTGAATCCAATCCACGGGAAGACAAAGGGAACAACCACACTCCTCCCAACCGTAGAATAGAGTAGTCAAATCTACTTTCCTGATTCACCCCCTAGCCTAACCATGAATCCATGAGGGCGAACTTGGAAACTCCTCCTTAGCAATGTCCTTCAACTCCAACAGTTATCCTCTTGCCTCACACTTACTCAACAGTGATCATAACAGCAAGGCAATTATGTTTCAGTAGGCTCCTCTTGCCTCACACTCAATCCACAGTCTTCATAACAACAAGAGAGCTCAAAATTCTTTCCCAGCATACTTGGCAGCGTCATGCCTCCTTGCATATGTTATTTATCAATTTTGCGCATGTCTTTTTCCCTCCTTTAGGGATTTTTCGCAGCTTTCTTAATCCCTGATTTTCAGGGGCTGTCAGTGGCCAAATCTCTGATTTTCCACTTCTCATAGTCAACCTAGAGGCAATTCCAACATTTTCCCCACTCATGGAGTCATGGTCAACTAATTTTAACATGGTTGTTCCATTTGTCCTCCTGCAATTAATATAAATATTTTGTTGTGATACAATTTTCATAGTCAAATGGTTATTTGAGTCCAAACAGATCTTTTCCCAATAGTCACAATAATTAAATACAATTATTAAATTCAAAATTTGGAATTGCCATAAATTGCAAAATTTTTTCAGATTCAAATTTGCCAAAAATGGAAATAAATTCCAACCTATTTCAAAAATAAAAATTATTTTATTTTTTGGGGATGTCACATCCTTTCCCCCTTCAGCAAAACACTGTCCTCAGTGTTCATTCCTTTCCTGGAACAGGATTGGATGAGATTTTCGCAAATCTCCCTCCAATTCCCAAGTGGCCTCCTTAGAACTAAAGTGCCTCCATTGCACCTTTACCTGAGTGATAACTTTGTTCCAAAGTGTTATTTCTCTCCGGTCCAGAAAGCACAGGGGTTCCACCTGCACCAAGTTCCAATCAATCATATGAGTAGGGTCATGAAATACTTTTTCAACAAAGAAACATGAAATACATTATGAATTCTTAGATTAGCTGGAAGTGCAAGCTGATATGCTCGGGTCCAATTCGAGCCAGTATCTCAAAGGGCCCACAAAACCTGGCTGCCAGCTTGGCACATTTCCCTAAATTCAACGAGATTTTCTGTTATTTGACCTTCAAATAAACAGGGTCTCCCACTTGAAATTCCACGTGTCTTCTTTTATGATCTGCACAGCTCTTCTGTCTATCCTGTGCTTCTTTCAAGTTCTGTTGTACCTTTCTGAGCATGTTCTCCATTTCTTGGAGCATCTCTGGCCCAACCATGAGTCTGTCAGCTGG
Organism: Picea engelmannii; assembly: GCA_009831015.1. NCBI lineage: Eukaryota > Viridiplantae > Streptophyta > Pinopsida > Pinales > Pinaceae > Picea > Picea engelmannii. The sequence continues at coordinate 153,679 of ML802859.1, read as the reverse complement.
GTTATCCCAGCTAATTGGAGTTGTACACTTTCTGTTGTACAGTATTTCAAAAGGGCTCAACTTAGCCGAAGTTTGGTACCCATTGTTATATGCAAATTCTACCAAGTGTAGGTAGTCTTCCCACTTGTTCGGCTTTGTTCTTACATACATGTGGAGCATATCCTCTATGATTTGATTTGTCCTTTCGGTTTTTCCATCCATTTGTGGATGATAACTCATACTGAAATTCAAATTAGTATTTAGCCCTGCAAACAATTCCGTCCAAAAAGTGGATGTGAATTTTACATCTCTATCAGAAATCACCATTTTAGGAATACCATGCAGTCTAAAAATTTCTTTCATGAATATTTCAGCAATGTTAATAGCTTTAAAATTAGACTTTACAGGAATAAAGTGTGCAGACTTACTGAGTTTATCGATTACAACCATGATTGAATCATTTTGTTTCTGAGTTTTAGGCAAACCTATTGTAAAGTCCAGCGATATGGTCTCCCATTTCCATTCTGGTACTGGTAATGGATATAATAGGCCAGCTAGATGCTGGTGTTTGGCCTTAACCTGCTGACAATCTTGGCACCTAGCCAAATACTCTGTTGTTTCACTCTTCATATTAGGCCAGTAAAATAGTTTTCTGAGTGTTGTTATTGTTTTTTGGTAACCTGGATGGCCAGTATATGGTTTCTTATGCACTTCATCTAAAATAGTTAATTTTATCTCTCCTGAATCTGGTATGTAAATTCTATTTTTAAATCTTAATAGTCCCCATTTATCAGTACTTATATTTGGTTTATCTGAGTTTTTGATACTGTTCTGCAATTCTGCCATCATCTTAGTGTAATTTCTGTCGTTAATTCCTGTCGCTTTTACTCTTTGTTCCATATCACTTTCTTCCCTGCTGATATTTATCTCAAATAACCCATGGACTCTTATGCTTAAAGCATCTGCTACTTTATTTTCCTTTCCCTTGATATGTCTGACCTCGAAGTCGAATTCGCTCAAGAAGGCTAGCCACCTTGCTTGTCTTGCATTAAGGTCTAGTTGGTTAAATAGATATTTCACTCCACTATTATCCGTCAATAGTAAGAATTTCCTGCCCATTATATAGTGTCACCACATTTTTAAGGCATGTATTACTGCTGCCAATTCTAAGTCATGAGTGACATAATTTCGCTTCTGTTCCTTTAATTTCTGGGACTCATAACAAATCACGTGACGTTCCTGAGTTAGAACACCACCTAGTCCCTCTTTACTTGCATCAACACATATTGTGAAGTCTTTATCTGGGTCTACTACCTTCAAGATGGGCGTCGATGTCAATAATTCTTTTAGCTTGTTAAAACTATCTTGACACTGTTGCGACCAGTTAAACTTGGTCCCTTTCTTTTGTAATGACGTGATAGGGTAGGCTATCTTAGAGAACCCTTCTATAAATCTGCGATAATATTTGGTGATTCCCATGAATGACTGCTTATCTGCCACATTCTTAGGCATTGGCCATTCCATGATGGATTTTATCTTTTCTGGGTTTACGGCAATACCTTCCAAGGAAATGACATGTCCTAAATATTGTATTTCTTTTTGATAAAAATCACATTTGTTGAATTTTGTGTATAGTTGGTGTTTCCTTAGTGTTTGCAGAACTATTCCTAAGTGTTCATCATGTTCCTCCTTCGTTTTAGAATAGACTAGAATATCGTCGATAAATACTACTACGAACTTGTCTAAGTACTGGCTAAAAATGTTGTTCATTAAGCACATAAATGTGGTTGGTGCATTGGTGAGTCTGAAAGGTATGACTACAAACTCGTAGTGTCTGTATCTTGTTCGAAAAGTTCTTTTGTTTATGTCCTGGTCCTTTATCCTAACTTGATGATAACTAGATCGTAAATCCAATTTTGAGAAGATCTTGCCCCCACCAACTTGATCAAACAGATCATTTATCTGTGGTAAGGGGTATTTGTTCTTAACGGTCACTTTGTTCAATTGTCTATAATCAATACATAGTCTTAGAATACCGTTTTTCTTTTTCACGAGGATTGGTGCTCCCCATTGAGAGACACTTGGTTTGATATACTCTTTGTCCAACAATTCTTGTAATTGTATTTTTAATTCTGTCAGTTCTGGTAGAATCATTCGATAGGGTGCTTTTGAGATAGGGGTTGATCCGAGTAATAAGTCTATAGAGAAATCTATTTCTCTCCTAGGAGGTAATTCTGGTATCTCATCAACAAACATGTCTCTGAATTCCCATAGGACAACAAAGTCTTCTAACTTGGGCGTATCTTCTGTTTCTAATAGATTCGTCACTTGGATGACGCAAACTTGACATCCCTTTCAAATACATTTCTTGAATTGCATCGTTGAAACTTGTCTGACTGACACAGGTTTTGGTATACCTTGGGCTGTTTTAACAATGCCAAAATTATCTTTATAGCTAAGAATCTTTGTATAACACTCTAATACTGCTTTGTGTTGTTCCAACCAATCCATTCTGATAATCATATCATAAGATCCTAGTGGTAGGATGTTTAGATTGGTCCTTATATTTTGACCATCTAAGATGAACTGAAGATCATAAATAAAGTTAACTACTTTTCTTTTAGTCCCTGTTGCTAGTTGTACAAGTCAAGATTTTGCATGCTTTTGTTTCTTAAGTTTATTTGAATCTACTACATCGGGAGTAATATAACTTAATGTAGCTCTAGGGTCAATTAAAACATAAATTTAAGTGTCATGGATTTTACCTTCGATCTCTACCACTGAGGATTGGTGGTCAGCTTGTCGACCATCTATGGCTGCATTTATCCGATGCAGACTCCTGCCCATGTCTCCCATTGTCAAGGCATCTTGCACATTGTGGACAGTAGTGTTGTTTGTTGTAATTAGACATGGAGAGTTCCTCCTTAGATGAGGCTCTCCACACTCCCAACATCTTAATGGCTCGTGGGAGTTGTCCCCAAACTTCTTCATTCCCAGGTTTACTGGTTTACCACTACCTTGCGTATTCGGATGATTGGAGTGAAAATCCTTCCTTGGGAAACTTTTTGCTGCATTCTGATAAGGAGTTGGATGGTATCCCTTCTTCCGCTGGTGCATTCCATCTTGTTCCTTATCCTTCCAAGTCTTTGGAAACTCTACCCATTGTTTATACTGGTCGTACCACATTCGTGTCTTCCTGAATGCCTCACTCAAGGATTTGGGGTTGTCAAACTCAATTCTATCCCTGTAGGACTATGGTAAACAACTTAAGAATCGTTGGATTTTTACCTTATCCTCCCGGATGTATGGTACGAACCTTAGTAGTTCCAGAAATTTATTTATAAGGTCATCCATAGTCATTTGTCTGAGTCGTAATTCATAAAATTCTTTCGTCTTCCTTTCATAATAGCTTTTAGAAAGGTATTGTTTCTTAAAATACTTCTTGAAGTTGGACCATTCCAACTGTTTCTCCTCTAGGCCCTTGGCCAATTTCAGGTCCTACCACCAAATGCTAGCCTTCCCCTTCTGATTGTAAATGGCCATTCTAACCTTCATGTTACTGGAATAGTTGTAGATTTGGAAGTATTTTTTTATGTCCAACAACCATGCCTCGGCTTCTTCTCCTGTCCTAGATTATCCATCAAAAGTAGTTGGTTTAATCTTATTAAATTCTCCTTCATGGTGGTTTGTTTGTTTTCTTTTTTTGTCTAGTATGGTTTTGTCTTCAGCTGAAGGCCTCCCTTTAGACGAACTGTCTCCTTTTTCTATTTTCGCACCAGAACTCTTGGAGGCCCTTTTGCTGACCTCTTCCTCAGGGTTATCATCTTTTGGGATTTTCTTGGTTACTATACTACGGAACAGGACTTCATTTATCTCTTGCTGTTCCTGTTGTGCCTTCTTCAATTTTTCATTGTCAGCCTTGAAAACCTGTAGTTCAACTATCAGGTTTCTCATTGTTTCCAACACCTCTGTGGGTGAGATTCCATCACTGTTCTGTCTTGGATCTCCAGGAGGTCCTTGCTGCAGATTATCTTCCACCCTGATTTCTGCACCTTCTTGGGTTGCCATTATTCAACACAAAACAGAAAGGCTTTTTGTTTGTAATCCACAAGATTTATTAGTTTTTTCATAAATTAGAATATATACTAAGCAATCAATGTGGCCCTATTCAAGCCCAGTGTTGTAAATTTTTCTCTGATACCATATGCAATGTACCTCAAAAATCACCATAATATTTTTTTATTTGTACATTTATCCTTGAAAGGTTTTGAGATCTCAAGCAAGCAGACTTTTTGTTAGAAGACTTGAGTCTGAAGGTTTGTTAAATTCCTTACTGTCATCGACTGTCCTTATCATTCAACTTAAGTTTTCTAATCGACGATATAATGCGTATTTACTCATCACTTCAATGTTTCATTAAGACTCTGAAATTTATAATTACCCTCTTATCTTCTAGTACCTATAACACTACCACAGTCTTAACAATATAAGAAACTTTGGGGTTTTTATGACCAAAAAACCATACATAAAAATATTACCCTATGTCTGCAATATAATCGACTTGTAATATGGTATGTTACTCCCATACCTCTATCCGGGATGAAGATTCTCCAATGTTCTTTTACCAGTCTATTCATTACATTAATAGAGTTGTTCCCATAACAATAAGTTTCTTCTAAGTTCCTACATCTTTGTGAAGGAAATAGAGGTCAATTGGGTTTCAGTGATCACAAGTGTTGAACAAAACAACGACCCTGTTGTTTGCCGAAATCCGAAATATAGAACAACTGTGGGCCAGCATTTCAGGGTTTCAGGATTCGGGGTTTCGTGAGTACAAGAGTCAAACATAAACACACAACATTTCCCAAAATTGTGAAAGGATTCCGAGCTCTTCGGGGTTTCAGGGATCGGGATTTTGTGAGTACAGAAGCCAAACATCAACAGATACAAACCTCCGAAAAGGCGAAAGAGGAAAGGTGGGTCCCGCATTTTGAGATTTCGGAGTTCGGAACTTCACGAGTTTTGGTGTCCAACATCAATGTGAACCGACTTCTGAAAATGCGAATATACCCAGCACTTCAGGATTTTGGGGTTCGGAATCCCACGACTTCAAAGAAACCAAACATCAAACACAAACAAATCCTGAAATTGCAAAAAGAAAAGAATGTGGAACTAACATTTCAGGATTTCGGGATTCAGGTTTTCAGGGTTTCAAATGTCAAAACAACATAACACAACCATTCCTGAATTCCAAAAAGTGAAAGCATAAGGTTAACACTTTGAGATTTTGGGATTCATGTTTTTCAGGTTTCAAATGTCGAACAACATAACACAACAATTCCCAAATTCCAAAAGGTGAAAGGGTGTGGAATTAACACTTCGGGATTTCGGGATTCGGGGTTTCTGGGTTTCAAATGTCAAAACAACATAACACAACCATTCCTGAATTCTGAAAAGTGAAACGATGAGGTTAACACTTTAAGATTTCGGGATTCGGGTTTTCAGGGTTTCAAATGTCGAACAACATAACAAAACAATTCCCGAATTCTGAAAGGTGAAAGGGTGTGGAATTAACACTTCGAGATTTCGGGATTCGGGTTTTTAGGGTTTCAAATGTCAAACAACATAACACAACCATTCCCGAATTCCGAAAAGTGAAAGGATGAGGAATTAACACTTCAGGATTTTGGGATTCGAGGTTTCGGGGTTTCAAATGTCGAACAACAGCACCCAACAATTCCTGAATTCTGAAAGCATAAAGACTTAAGAATTTTACATGCACAGAAGGATACAAAAAGATAAAGGTTTTCTGTAAGGGAAAATCTCTAAATTCGTCATAGACCTTGACGAAGGAAAGGGTAGCCCATTCTGAAAAGAAACAAGGAAAATGGAAAGGGGTTTTCCAAAAATCTTTAACTCCCAATTTTTTTCATTCTATACACATCTAATATATTGTTACCATATTGTTAGATACATAGCATCGAATAAAAAAATTTGAACAGAAAGTGGGAAGAATTCGTTACAAATCTGATTTAATCAGATTCAATATACCAGATGCAAAAAGGGTCATATAGACAAAGAATGTAACTTATTCTAGTTCAGATTCAATAGATACATAATATCAAAATACATAGCCATTCATAATAGAAAGGGGAAAATTAACATATCTGAATCCAATCCATGGGAAGACAAAGGGAACAACCACGCTCCTCCCAACCGTAGAACAGGGTAGCCAAATCTACTTGCGCGATTCACCCCCTAGCCTGACCATGAATCCATGAGGGCAAACTTGGAAACTCCTCCTCAGCAATGTCCTTCAACTCCAACAGTTATCCTCTTGCATCACACTTACTCAACAGTGCTCATAATAGCAAGGCAATTATATTTCAGTAGGTTCCTCTTGCCTCACACTCAATCCATAGTGTTCATAACAACAAGAGAGCTCAAAATTATTTCCCAGCATACTTGGCAGCGTCCTGCCTCCTCACATATGTTATTTATCAATTTTGCCCAGGTCTTTTTCCCTCCTTTAGGGATTTTTTGCAGCTTTCTTAATCCCTGATTTTCAGGGGCTGCCAGTGGCCAAATCTCTAATTTTCCACTTCTCATAATCAGCCTAGAGGCAGTTCCAACATGTTCCCCACTCATGAAGTCATGGTCAACTGATTTTAACATGGTTGTTCCATTTGTCCTCCTACAATTAATATCAATATTATGTTGTGATACATGTGTCATAGTCAAATGGTTAGTTGAGTCCAAATAGATCTCTGCCCAATAGTCAAAATAATTAAATACAATTATTAAATTCAAAATTTGAAATTGCCATAAATGGCAAAAAAATTCCAAATTCGAATATGCCAAAAACGGAAATAAATTCCAACCTATTTCAAAAATAAAAATTATTTTATTTTTGGGGGATCTCACATCGCCCTTTTTAAAACAGGCTAAGAAATAATCTATCAATCCATTGTGCATCTCATTCAACGAATACCAGAAATGCAATAGAACCTAGAATGTATTGAAAAAGCAATCCCCAACAGTATACAAGAATGCATCCAATCTAAAAAGTCCATTCCTATGCAAAACCACGTCAATGTTGTCATGTACAATGGACTGTGTATCTTTTTCATACAACTCAACATCTATTACCTCTTTCATCTTTTCAACTGTCATTTTCAAGTTGTTTGCTAGATATTTTCAGTTTCTATCAAAACAGAGAAAAGCACAAGCAAAAAATAAAAACTAGAAAAATAAAAAGGAAAAGAAAAATAGCGAACCAATCCCCATATGTATCTTTTAACCTTCTTCTTCATAACTTGAATCCCCCTTAGTTCCCATAGAAAATGAGAAGAAAGCATACTGACACTGGAAACTGAACCAAACAAAAGAAAGACCGCAAAAAAATAAAACCATAACTTAACTCAGCAGAAAGAAAACAGGTAGACATAATTTTCTGGCCCATAGAGTAGAAGCATACACTGCATCTACACCCTGCCTAATGGTTCCCTCTTCTGATAGCTCCCAACTACTTTTCGTAAATCCCTTTTCATTGCAATTTTCGGAAAAAACTATGGATGCAACATCCGCCATATGAAGACGTATTGTTTCCAGGAACAGAAACTAAGAGCACAGACAAAAATGGTCTGGAACATAATATTGAAAATCAACAAGAACATGGAAACTTACCCGTCAACAGCGGATGAGAAGAACTCAACGCCAAAGAAAATGCAAACCACAACAATAGGTCCAACAGCTTGCAAAGTTAAAGAACAACAAACCAGTGAACAACCACAGAGAGCTCAAACTGCAAGTGTAGGACCTCAACTTTGCAAAGTTGAATCAAACAAGAACCAGGATCATGGAATGAAACAACGAACAAGGATGGAGCACAAGAGCGGGGATGTCCAGTGTGAACAAAATTGTATTTCAAGGCATCTGTACAATAAACATTTAAGACTGGCAGAGCTCTTAGGTAAACAATTAAGACAGTAAGGACCATCAAAGGGCGTAGGCTTGTGCAAGCATTTAAGAAAATATGCAGTGTTGCAGGATTGTTCTCTCTAAGCGTGCAACAATAAAGCAAAAATCAGACATAGCAATATCATGGAGAATGTATTCCACCTAGCATAAAATGCTAAGGGAAACATTCGAACTAATGCTAGCATTAATCCACGTTCCACGAATGCATAACAAAATTTATGATTCAACAATACCATATACTATCAAATACTTTGGGAATGCAAACATATTTTACATTGTGAATAGCGAAGGCGGCAATAAGACCTCCAATCTGTTGACCAATCAGATCTTGACAAACATGATACTTTTTATTATATAAAAATCGATATTTTCACTTCCCTTGTTCCAACAATAGACAATAGAGAAATATTTTTGGTCAACGCACAAGCTAATGCCAGGTCAATGATTTATCGATCGCTATAGTCCCTCTATGCCTATGGTAAGGACTAATAAGGTTGAACATCCAACTTGTATGACATGTCAAAATCATTGTCCATGTTCCTCTCTCCATCATCTTGTCCATGAAATGTACCTTACATATGTCTCTTAACATGCATCCCTGATAGAGTTTCCACCATCTTCTACGCGTGCCCAACAAGGTCAAGGGTTCGATTTTGTCTCTTACCATGGCTGTTAGAGTTTCCACCACATTCCAAGCATGTCCACTAGGGTAAGGGGCTAGGTCAATGGTTCAATCACCTTCGTCATGCATGTGCCTTACAAGATATCTGTTAAGTTAAGGGTGCCACTATTGTGAAGGGTCATTCCTCTAGGTGTTGTCTCTTCTATGCTGAACCTTTTCTAGATTAAGCTCCAGTTGGATCTGCAAATTTTCGTATTGTTCTCGGATATTCTAGAAAACCATCTAAATACATGACGGAAATCTCCTTAGGCTGCCCTACCGAGGCACTTCATCGATCCAATTGTGTCCATTAGTTCGATGTCTTATTTCAAAAGAAATGGATTTTAACATTGTTGTATGTGCAAGAAAATGTAAGAGATTTTGATTTCTTTACTTGTTGAGTTTGGTAGGAATATTTTCCTGAGATATATGCACATTGTTTCCTCCAAAATACTGCAAATCAAGAATCAATATTCATAAAATCTTTCTAATATAATTTTTCCAAATTTATTGAAATATATATTATATAAAATATTTAAATATTAATATATATATATATATATATATATATATATATATAATACACATTTATTTAACCGTATAACCAAATCATTCTTAACAATTCTTTCATAAAAATTGTTTTTCATGATTTTATTTTTTCTTTTGCTTATAATATTTTTTATGTTTTTTTTAATTAATATATAATGCTTATAATATTGATAAGTAATTATAACAAGTGTTACCACAATTACTCTCATCCTCCTTTCACTCTACTCATTAAACATACCATCACTAGGCTAAGTACAATTAGAAGAGATATGATACACATTTATTAATCATTTAACCAGACCCTTATTGAGTGATGTCATCATGTCCTTTTTCGTTATATATAACGATTATAATAATCGAAAATGTTACGACACTTACTCTCATGCTCTTTTCATTCCACTTATTATATGTATCCTTACTAGGATAATTACACTTAGAAGAGGTATAATACACATTTATTTAACCATGTATCCTTCTTGATAGATGCCATCATGTTTTTGGTTTTTGTCATATAGGATGCTTATAATAATAGCAAGTGTTATCACACTTACTCCAATACTCATGTCATTCCACTCATTGAACTTACCCTTATTGGCCTATATTATAAGGAGGCCGGGTTCTTTGTAAATAACAAAATATTATGAACTTGTTTTTGAGTGTGAAGCAATTTATTTTCTTTAGAAAAAATTAGTATATTTTTATTAGTATAATAAAAGGAATACATCTTATATATGATTATACAACATTTTGTTACATTTGTATATACTAATAATAATAATAAAAAGAAGAAGAAGAATAAAAATAATCTATCTTCATGATATCCATAAAAAATAATCATTTTTCATTTCAACCCAAAAAGCCTACTATTTCTCATCATAAAGATATGTGAAAAAGAAAAAGAAAAACTATGTAAATATCAATTTACCTATATCACACACGCCCCTACAAAAAAGATTTTATCAAGATATCACTTATTCTTATCATATGATAACCATGATTAAAACCTACACTCAATAACAATGTACTAATATTTTTTACAAAAGTTTTATTAGAAAATAAACTTAAAATTAATGCATCTTACAACACTTTCTATGAAATGTTTAATCATAAAATTGTTAGGCATTTGATTTCCCAATCCATAAGTTTTCACAACTTTTGTGAGAAAAAAACAGTTTGAAAAACAATAGAAAAACTCTTAGAAACATGGTCCATGAAGGACTTCTTCAATCATATGATCCTATAGCTTTGCTTGATCTTCATCCATATGTTTCTCATTCTAAAGGTTGGCAATAGAGTGGGACTTTGCATTTCCATGTCCTAATTCTGAGACATAAGGATTCCACTTGCCCTTTTCATTGTTCAAGGCCAATTTGGATCTAAGAGAAGCTTGAATCCATGGGGGATGTGTTGGTTATGTGTTATATTCTTTGCACCACTATCTTTAGAGTCTGCTACATTGCACTGGGAACACAGGGGGGTTTTACGACCCCCCCCCCCTTTGGGGGTCGCAATGGGTTCTGGGGCAGTTCCCCCGATAAATGTTTTGTTCCTCGGAAATGTGTTTCATTTTTACCTTGTTTTTTGTGTCACCTCGATTTTCATGCCCATTGTTGGGAGGTTTTTCAGCACATGGTTTTTGCTAATGGTTTTCTATTTCTAGTTAAGGAATTAGGGTTGTTGATTAATCCAAGTCATTGGGTTAGGGTTTTGGATGTCGTTGGATCCTATATGTATATTATATTGTAAACAATGTATCACTATGATTGAATATAGAATATGTTGATTTTCCTGGTTTGGGTTTACAGGGGAAAAATATCTGTGTAATGTATGTACTTTCCATTGCATATTTTTTGTTCTTTTAATGAAAATTTATTTGCAGTAAATATTGTACAAGGTTAAAATATACATTTGGTATCATAGCTTTGTTGGTTTCAGGAGGATGCCTTTGTGGTTAATGGTTTGGCTCAAGACTGTGATAAGACTTGTTACACTAGGAGATCTGTGGTATTGAATTTTCAGGTGAAAAGAAGTGGCGAGTAGTTCAAAAATGGAGATGGAGAAGTTTAATGGGAAAAGTTTTGAGTTGTGGAAGCTGAAGATGGAAGATATGTTGGTGGACAGAGATTAGTGGATCGTGGTGGATCAAACTACTGCACCTACAGGAACTTCAACAGATGACTAGAAAAAGTTGGATTGGAAGGTGAAGAGTACAATCTGTCTGTGTCTCTCAGATTCAGTATTACTGAATGTTTCAAAGGAAGCTACATCCAAATATTTATGGGATAAGTTGGGGAATTTGTATCATTCTAAGTCCCTAGTAAATAAACTATTCCTGAAAAAGAAGTTATATAACCTGAGGATGAGAGATGGAGACTCAGTGGTAGAGCACTTAAATTCCTTCAATATTGTGGTAAGTCAGTTAGTATCTATTGAGATTTAAATTTCATATGAAGATAAGTGTATCATTTTATTGTGCTCTTTACTAGACTCGTGGGATAGTATGGTTGTGGCCATAGGTAGTAATACAACTACCTTGAAGTTTGATAAAGTGGTCTCATCCTTGTTTTCAGAGGAGATGAGACAAAAGAACATGGAGGGACATAGCACAGATGCATTATTTGCAAGAGGACGCTCCCAGGAAAGAAATAGATCTAAGTCCTCAAGTGGGAGATCTAAGTCTAAGGGAAGATATAAGTCTCTCAGAAATTTTGTAAAGCTATGATGGAGATGTGGAAAAGAAGGGCACTACAAGAAACAATGTAGATATAAAGTTGAGAAAAAGAAGGGATCTGAAGAATCTCTGTAACATCCCGCTCTGGCGCACTTACCAATTTATTCTTTGAGGACACTTGTTCGTAAGTGATCTAGATCTTTATGATGATAAAACTTTTTCCTTCATTATGATGCGTTAAGTTATTTGACAGGATGTTTTTACTATGTTGGTGTAGAGAGGTGCTGCTGACTCAGTTGCATTGGGTGTGCAGGGTTTCGGACCTTGAGGATGCAGAGGCATCGGTGGAACTCCCTTCGACTCTGGATTGAGTCAGGGAGTGGGCTATTTGAGTTGTTTCATTACGGTGATATTGTTTTGTTTTGATGATATGCTATTGATTTTATGATATGTTGTTGACATGATCTGACATGATGGTTGATGATGCAGGCTGACGATAGCTTGCCGACCAGACTCACATATGGAGTAAAGGGGCCACACACCAGTTCCAGAGAGATTGAGGGAGAGGTGTGGACAACAGCCCTGCCACAACCTACTAGCACTCCCGTCGTGGCTCGAACTGTAGGTTAACGATTACCTAGTTCGAGAGGATCCACGATGCCATGAGGGCAGACTACGACAGTCGCTCACGATGATTCTAAGGGGCGCGCAATAAGGCGGGGGCCTTATTCCTTAGATCCCTTAGTCTCCCAC
>ML802859.1:119433-135001 GCA_009831015.1 Picea engelmannii | reverse complement strand
CCTGTCATTCCACTCATTGAACTTACCCTTATTGGCCTATATTATAAGGAGGCCGGGTTCTTTGTCAATAACAAAATAATTGAGTTTCAATTCGAGAGTGGGTGTTTTTAGTCAATAAGGAAATACTTAAGTCTCAATCCCACAGTGGGTTCCTTAATCAATAAGGAAATACTTGAGTTTGAATCCGAGAGTACGGACCATCATTAAAAGTCTTTATGTTATAATAAATGATTTGTTTTTTTATTAATTAATATTAATGATCCTATATAAAGATGTTCGTTGACCATATAATGATTAGGGTTATTATTATTGTTTTATTTTAAATTTTTTGAAGGATATGTTTTTATGTCTGCATTAGCTTTAAAACATCATTCCTATTTAACTTATTTTTATTTAATTTGATTTTTATGTTTTTTCATATTTTTATTTTTATATAGTGATGAATTCTTATGATGATCTTTGTGTCTTTCATAAATACATGGTCACCAATATTATGGGAGTGTTAAATCAAGGATAATTTTCTGATTCCATTATGTCTCGGGTTAGTGCAATAGTGCAATGTTCATTTGATCTTGATCTCGTAGTTTCATTGATGTATTTCTTACCACACGAGTATGGAATTGAATAAATACTTTTTTTTTTCTTTCATCAATAATATATTTGGTATGATTTAATAAATTTTTTATTGTGTTAGGCGCCGAGAATGAGACCTTAATTTTTTCGAACTTTAGAGTTCTCCCAATTTTGTCTCTTGTACCTTTTATGTAAGGGAGGCTTATAGATTTCCCTTCCTTGTTTTCATTGATTCTTCTAGTGCTAAGTCTCTTGATTACGCTAACTATGTTTAGTCTAGTATCTTGCATCTAGACACATCTTGTAAATTGAAGAGAAAAATACTTTTTTTGAAGTTTGGAAATATTATAATCTTTTAAACTTCTTAATTATTTTAATATAGATTATAAATAAAACCAACATAAATTCATCTTTACTCCAAATCTAATAAGTATTCAGAGGAATTAAAAAGTTATTAATATGCAAATCTCTCACTACTTAAAAATCCAAATTATATATATATATATTCATTCATTCTTCTTATCATAAATGTATGATTTATATCATGAATTTCTTTGTCTCTCTCACACAATCTTGTATACATTCTTCTTATCATAAAATATAAACTTAACATTTTAGGTCGATAAAAAAAAATGTCATTAATAATGCCCAATACACTTACTCTATATTCCTCTTTTATTAATATTTGATATAATTTACTTTTTATACAATTATTTTTATGTATATTCATCTTTGTAAATGAATATTATTTATCTCACATTAAATATTTTATTATAATACTTTTAATTTTGTATAATATATTGTATTAAATTAAAATGTAATCACATCAATATTATAGACATAAAACATATATTATAATCTCTTCAATACTAAATTCAATACTAAATTGTACTAAATTATAATTTTTTCAATACTAAATTATAAAATAAATTTTAATAACAACAACAATCTTTTTACTTCCCATCAACTTACACTACACACCTTCACATAATAAAACACTACTTACCCTTAAAAGCATAATGAATGTTTTTCTTGGCTTCCCACTACTATGATTTCTAAGTTTGTATAGAGGAGATAGATTAATAAACTAGTCAACATCGAAACTTAAATTCCAAATAACTTAAATGAATAATCAGCATAATTTAAATTTTAGTCAATTATCACTGAATACAAATTATTTTTCTTGGTTGGCTGGTTGAAAGACAAAACTACTTAATTACGTTTCATAATTTACATATATAAATATAATAATATATACTCCCGCACTTTATCTTCTCTATTAAAAAATTTATCACATGCCATGTTACTTTCACAGGTGTGCAACTACCGTTTTAGTCAAAATTTTATACAATTAATTGACTTTGCTTATACATGCGTTTTGAAAAAATAAAAATTTATTCAATGAACTCATGTTTGCATTGACAATAAGAAAGTTATTCAATGAACTAAGTTTAGATTGACATCTTAAGTGCATTAAAAATGATTATGTGTGATACCTTTATTAAATAAAACAGTATAAAAATAAAACGATGATGCTTAAGTTTATTATTTTTAAGATTAATAAAATATATTATATTAATAAATAAAAGATAATATAAGTTTTAGTGGAAATTAAATTACGAAGATAATTATAATTTTTATAATAAAAAAATAATTAGATTATAAAATTAAGTAAAGATAAGATAAATTAAAAGGAAATTATGTTCATTTTGAACTTTAACCAAAAATCCAACCATATTATATAAAGGCTTCTTAGTCAACTTGAAATGTTGTCCCCTCACTTCATTCATTTCAACATGTTTTTAGCCAAAAAAATCCAGTCATATTATAAACGTTTCTTAGCCAACTTGAGTTGTTCTCCCCTCAATTCATTCATCTCAACATGTTTTTAATTCATCTCAACATGTTTTTAGATTATTCTAATGACTAATGCTTTTTATCTGGATATTGCATTAACAAATTGTTATTTCAGTATGCATTATTTCTAATTATATGATACTTGTAGATTATGATTAAATGTAGAAAATAATGCTTAATAAATCAATTATAAACACAATCATAACACAAACATTTTATGTTACAAACCCATTTATGGAAATTCAACATGAAATGACCTTTGCTTGTCTCTTTATATGTAAGGAAATTATTACAAATGAAAACTATACTTTGTTTAATAGAAATTTTATGTATCTATACTTGTTAACTTTGTTTTGCATACTATAACCAGGCTTTGAACTAATCTTTAATAGACAGACTCATATATTCCTCTTCATCCCCAAGCTTCACATTCTTTATCATTCTCTATTTGCTTTTGCAACATCAATGTTCAAATTTCCATGTCTCTAGAAGTTCAACCAAATTTTCAACAAATCTTCTATTACTGTCCTCCATCAATTTCATTTTACTTGGAAGGCCAAGAGACACTCCTCTACACTAAACAACTACTGCCTCCATCTTCCTCGCAAATTCTAATTATTGTCAACTAAAGCCCCACCAACTTAATTGCTTCTTGTAATGAATTTTAGGTGGTAACACTATTACCTTCCTCCATCAATTTCGTTTTACTTGTAAGGCCAAGAGACACTCCTCTACACTAAACAACTACCGCCTCCATCTTCCTCGCAAATTCCAATTGTTGTCAACTAAAGCCCCACCAACTTAATTGCTTCTTGTAACGAATTTTAGGCGGTAACACTTTTTTTCTTTAACT
Organism: Picea engelmannii; assembly: GCA_009831015.1. Taxonomy (NCBI): domain Eukaryota; kingdom Viridiplantae; phylum Streptophyta; class Pinopsida; order Pinales; family Pinaceae; genus Picea; species Picea engelmannii. Next base: position 131,718 of record ML802859.1, on the reverse strand, counting down.
TGAGTTACTTTTTCCGGTGTGGATGCCACATGGCATCTTGCTAGTTGATGGGTTGTGCCCTTATTGCCATGTTGTCTGCTAGGTAGGTAGTTCGGTCTCAACCTTCTTTCTTTATTTTATTCTTCACTATCTGTAGAGGAAAGGCTCCATTGTAATGTATAAGTTTGGTTCCTTTCTCCACATAATATTTCCCTAACCTTTTGCAAGGAACCTTTTGTAAAGTATGAAACGTGGTGGAAAGATCCACCTCCTTCACACACTACCCATTTCATTTCCAACCTAGCATAGAGCCTTGTTTTTCATGCTTCTCACTATATGGATTTTCATTAGTCTTTTTTTTTTCCCTTACTATGCAAAGTGAAAGGTGCAGAGAAAAGTCTTCACATCACTACATGCAAACACCTCTACATGTCCCTCGCCTCAGTTGATTTTAGTCTTATGTGGATGGTGGTGTGAGGCATCATCTCTATCTCCTTTGCGTACATCCAGCTTTACATGCATAATAATTTTAAGGCATAAATACGATTTCAACTGAGATTTTTATAAGGTTGTAAAGTCACTAAGTCTTCAACTTGAACACTTAATATTAAACATAAAAATCCATTAAAACAAACTATTTTTATCATTAATTATATATATATATTGACCAACTTTCACATAAAATTATTAGAAACAAGTGTTATATGACAAATTAGTAACATTAAAAAAATTACTGAAGTAAGAAGTTTTTTATTATAAAAAGATTTCTTAAAGAAAAATATAGTGACAATCACATTAATGATGTAAACTATTGATACTATTTTTATTGTATTTACTATATTATTATAATATTTTTATAATCTATTAATACTATTATTATTGTATTTAAGATATTGTGATAATATTATTATAATGACAAAAATATTAAAATTATTAATATAATATGATAATATTGTTATAACAATATTATAATCTTAATAACAATAAAAATATTAATATTTTTATAATAATCAATATTGTTTATTAATAATGAAATCAATTAATTAATAGAGAACCTTAACCTAAATGAATCGAAATACTAATGCCATTGCTATTAATAATACATATTTTATGCCATAGAAAATCTTAGAGAATCTTAACTTAAATGAATTGTTACACTAATGCCATTGTTATTAACGATACATATTTTATGTCATAGTTGTCCATGATACATATTTTATTAATTATTAATGATATGTATAATAAAAAAAGCATTCATAAGTTTTTAAATGTTGTATGTGAAAAACCCACTAAAATACAAATAAAGAAAAGGGTGAACATTCAACTTACATATTAATAAAAGACATATTTATAAGTTTTTAAATGTTTTGTGTGAAAAAACTACTAAAATATAAGTAAGTGTTGTATGGTAGAGTAGAAAGTTGAAGTAGATATGGTTTGCATGACGAATATGGTAAAGTGAATATATAGTTTTATACATATGAAATATGTACTTTTATACATACAAAATATGTTCTTGTATAAAGTATATATTTAGATTTATACATGCAAAATTTGTACTTTTATAAACTATGGGGATGAGATTTTATAGATCATGCATAGAGCCATCATTGCATACTTAGCCAATTTTGGGATCGCGGGTTCTCGGGGTGGCGGGTTCAAAGTTGAGCCTCTTATGTTCTGTGGCCTACAAATAGCACCGACAATTCCACGATATACAAAATGACAGGCGGAGTGGTGAACTATAGAAATTTATCATAAATTAATTATGTTAGTTATAAAATAAAATAGTAATAAGGTATGTTACATAGGTTTGTGGAGAAAGACACCAAAAACTAGCATTGTTGAACTATTTTGCTTTAAAACTAAGGCTTTTGTTGGACAAAAAAGATATAGCATTGCCGAAATGGTTTTCTTTTCACACATTTTACAGAGCATGGACAGAGTAGTCATTCCATACTTAGACAGTTTTTGGATCGCGAGTTCTTAGGGTGGCGGGTTCAAAGTTGGGCCTCTTATGTTCCGTGGCCTACAAATAGCACCGATAGTTCCACGATATACAAAATGACAGGGGGAGTGGTGGATTATAGAAATTTATCAGAAATTAATAATGTGAGTTATACAATAGAATAGTAATAAGGTATGTTACATAGGTTCGTGGAGAAAAACACGAAGTCCTGAAACTCCACAGGTGCCTATCTTCAATTTCAGTTTTGTGAAGTTCATAATAACCTCACATTTTCATGGCACCCTTGCTCCAATATGGATCATCTATTTTAGAACTGGATAGATAGTTGGATCTCCATGTACACGAGACCCTTTCCACAATTTTTTGATTTTAACCAACAAATCAAATAGTAGCAACCTCCCTTTGTTTGGGATCTTGTACCAAAAAAATCTGCTCACCAAATGAATATGCAACATCATCGCTGAAAATGATACCAGATATGCAACATCAACAGGAAGAGGAAAAACGATAGGCATGCAGGTTGCAACGTTCTCCATGTAAGTTGCAAGTTTCAAGTACCACACTCAATTTCTCATGCTCAGGGGAAGATCTCACCAAACTCCAATGGAAAGTAATTGCACAGATCCTCCACCCTCAAGTTTAATAGCAGCAAGTTTTGTTGACAGTCACCCTCATGCTAGGATAGTCAGCATTCAAATGCAATGATTATTCTTTTTTGTTCTCCTTTACATCGATTATCCTTTTTTTTAGCGAATATTCTCCATGAATTGTCCTATCAGTTGATTGGCATATGACAGACTCTTCTAGCAGCTGATTAACTACAGACAACAGTCGCAATGATTATTCTTTTTTGTTCTCCTTTACATCGATTAATCTTTTTTTTTAGCGAATGTTCTCCATGAATTGTCCTATCAGTTGATTGGCATATGACAGACTCTTCTAGCAGGTGATTAACTACAGACAACAGTCGTCCCTCAGATTTCTCACAACACACATGACCTTCAACACTTACAACTCGCACAACACTCATCAAGCATACTCCTCTTCTTAGAGTCGAACTTCATAACTCTCACGAGGCACTTACAACTTTCAAATGGAGAAATACACCCGTAAATAATTGAGCAAATAATACAATAACAATGAACACTCAGCTTAACCTTTCTCATTACCAAATCATAAAACTTTCAAATGAAGAAATACATCTATAAATAATGGAGCAAACAATACAATAACAATGAACACTCAACTTAACCTTTCTCATTACCAAATCATAAATTTATACAATGAGAAAAGATGTTACTGAAAATCATCTTCTCCTACAATCTCCCCAATAATCTCTCAAATATATTTTCTAACCTTAATTATACTTTCTAGACATAACAAATAACAATAACGCTAAAACAATTACATTTTAGAATATAATTAATAAATCATTATTCCAACCATTAAAATTATTAATATAACATGAAAATATTGTTATAACAATATTATAATTTGATATCAATATTTTATTAATAACCAATATTGTTTATTAATAATAAAATAAATCAATTGATAGAAAACCTTAACTTAAATGAATTGATACACTAATGTCATAGCTATTAATAATACATATTTTATGCTATAGTTATTAAATATACATATTTTATTAGTTAATGATATGTATTAATAAAAAGCTCATTCACAAGTATACATATATGTATTAATAGAAAAAAACTCATTCATAAGTATACATATTTTATTAATTGTTAATGATATGTATTAATAAAAAAATTATTCATAAATATACATATTGTATTAGTTGTTAATGATATTTTATTAATAAAAAACTCATTCATAAATATACATATTTTATTAGTTGTTAATGATATTTATTAATTAAAAACTCATTCATAAGTTTTTAAATGTTGTGTGTGAAAAACCTACTAAAATACAAATAAAGAAAATCTTGAACATTCAACTTACATATTAATAAAAAAACACATACATAAGTTTTTTAAATGTTGTGTGTGAAAAACCTACCAAAATATAAATAAAGAAAAGGTTGAACATCCAACTTGTATGACATGTCAAAATCGTAATCGTTATGTAATCTTTGTCTTTCTTCCATGCTTATGTAATCGTTGTCCATGTGCCTCTCTCAATCATGTTGTCATGAAATCTACTTTGCATCTGTCTCTTAACATGCCTGATAGAAAAAATGTTGATGAAAAGTGTTTTCTTTGGGTTTTGAGGAAATCACATTTGCTCTTGGATGTCCAGTCATAGTTGCTCCTACCACTGATTTGAAATCGACTACAAAAGTGAAAAAGGATGCAGATCTACTTAGGATGTCAGTCATTAGATTTGGTTGGGACAGACAGAGAAATGGAGAAAGGTGTTTGGTCTTCCTCTCCCAAGCTTGGGAGTAAGAGATTCTCTGTTGAACTTTGCAGAAACTAGATTCTGTTGGCCCTGTCGTTGATTTGAAATCAATTGCAGAAGTGAAAAAGGATGCAGTTCTACTAATGGATCGAAGATCCCATGATGTAGGCATAGCGAGTGCAGAGATTTGTGAAGCAGGTGCCTTTCCATGTTAGATCTGAAACTGACTACAGAAGTGAAAAAGGTTGCAGATCTACTAATGGATCGAAGATCCCACGATGGTTGATCTAAAATCGACTGCAGAAGTAAAAAAGGATGCAAATCTACTAATGGATCGAAGATCCCACGATGTAGGCTTAGTGAGTGCAGAGATTTGTGAAGCATGTGCCTTTCCATGTTAGATCTGAAACCGACTGCAGAAGTGAAAAAGGTTGCAGATCTACTAATGGATCAAAGATCCCACGATGTTGGCATAGCAAGTACAGAGATCCTGAGCCGCTCCCTCTATAGCACACTAGCCTCTCGGATCTGGATGAGCCTCTGAGAAGCACTGTTTCTAGGAGATAGGATACGAGTAGAAGTTTCCCTTGGGCTTTTTCCCCTCATGCCTCCTCCAACTCTGAGCAAATTGATCCAGAAGTTGTTGTGTGAGCTCTAGGGCTACCACTTGCAGGGATCGTTGTTACTGGTGTCAGTAATCCTAATCTTATACCATTGGATCGTAGTCCCCATGATGATGGCCTAACGATTGCAGTGATCCTAGTCGCCCCTTATATGGCTAACTAGCTTCCCGGATCCGACTGAGCCTATGAGAAGCATCCCGTTCAGATGACCTGGACTGCCCCTCTCTGGCTTCCTCCAGATCCCATCCATCCCTTCTAATTTTCAGGGCCCCTCGAACTTTTCCTCTTCATGGCAAATAACATTGACTTGTCCTAGGAAAACGATGACAATATATGAGCCCAACATAACCTCTTTCAGAGTGATGAGACCTATAAACTCCTCCTTGATTTCTCCCGACTTCCTTCCAACACCTCTCCCTCCTCAGTCGAGCTTCCTCCTTCAGCCCAAGCTGTTTTTCCTCCCCCCACTTTCTCCACTTTTTCTACACAACCCCCTCCACCTGGGCCTGTTATGCCCCTTGGGACCTCTTCCCCTTTCCCAACACAATCACCCTCCCCACACGGTGGTGCAGGACACAACATACAAGCTGGAGCATTGGGCTACTCGAATCGAAAGCTTAAAAGCTGGAAGGTGAGACAAACTACACTGGTCTGCTCTCTCGGGCAGGAACTAGCCAAGGATAGGGTCACCATCCTTGCTAAGAGAGCACTAGTGGGAAGGTTCTACTATCTAAAGATGCATAAAACTTGCCTTAATCGTTGGGTTCAGGACTGTTGGAAACCAATCCTTGGTTACTATCCAAGAATTAGCCATCTCTCTAACCAGTGGCTCATCTTCCACTTCCTCTCAGAAGAAGACCTACAACAGATCCTCTCGACCCCCTGGATTTTGGATAGAGGAGTTCTCATGCTCAAGCGATGGACACCAGGTTTCCATCCTTTCAAAAGTACCTTCGACAAAAAATGGCTCTAGATGATTATGCCAGATTTTCCGATAGAACTGTGGACATCACCTATCCTGGAGATGGTTGCTAACACTACAGGGAAGTTTATCTTTTTTGACCAACTCTCCCTCAACTGGTCAAATAAAAGGGCATCTTGGGTCTTAGTCGAATTTGACACTGATCTTGGTCTGTCGGAATCCCTCGAGATCAAAGTGGGTGAACATTCTTTCAGACAGGTCCTTGATTATTGGAGAGAACCTTTCAGATGCCACCTCTGCTAGCAGCTGGGACACTTAAAAAATAATTGTTCTTCCTCCAAAGTCACCCAACCAAACCCCTCTCCGAGACACATTGAACAATCCCCTTCTCTCCCCCTGGTTCAGGACTCCTTCCTCGGTAAGATGTGGGACTTCTTCCCTACCTTCTTTCACAAACTTTTGGAGGATGAAATCAAACACCTCAAAGTTAATGAAGCCTGGGTTTTGGAAATCTTTGAAGTTTTTTGGAGATTTCTTATGGATAAATTGGACCCCTCCCTCCCCCTTCCCTCATCCTCTCCTACTTCCACCACTACACCCCCTTGTCTCCCACAACATACACCAAATGCTACATCTGCACCCTCCCTCAATCCTACCCAGCCCCTACACTCAAACATCCCTTCCACCCAAACCCCTCCTCAGACTGCACTAACTCCCTCTTCTCCTGGAACATCCACCGTGCCACCCACTCTCTCCACCCTTTCAATCCTTCCACTCTCTCATGTTCCCCTTGCGATTACACATTCCTCCACGTAACTCCCACCTGATCGATCTAATGTCACTATCAGAAAAAACCGGTCTAGACTCCTCAAAAATCCCCCAGGCTCTGTAGAGGGAGGACTCGCTAGCCTCCCTTCTTCAGCCACGCCCCCATTAAAAGATATTCCTACTGATTGTGGTCCCTCTTTTTCTACCTCCTCGACACTTAGAGAAACCATGCCAATCAACCCTATCTCTTAATGATCATTCTTTCTTTAAATCTCTGTGGGTTTGGAATCCCCACCAAGATAGCTTCCCTAAAAAGATTATTCTCTAAGATCAAACCAGTTGTTGTTTTTCTACAAGAAACCCTGGTCAGCAGCGACAAGGCAAAAGCTCTTTTCTTGAAGTGTCTCCCACACTAGTCTGATGTTGCAGTAGATTCACTAGGTTGCTCTAGAGGCTTTCTTATAGGTGGAACCCAGATGTTGTTGATTTTCAAGCCTTTGGTATCTCGGTTGGGATTTTCATTGAAGGTAAGCTACTTTTCTCTTCTACTTCCTTTAAACTCTTAAACTGTTATGCCCCTTACATCAATCGCAAGGCCTTTTGGAAAAAACTCTTTGACTCTGGCATCCTTCATGAGGATAACCTCATATTGGGTGATGATCTAAAATTCACCCTTTCCACACAAGAAGTGTGGGGTACTTCTGCAAGGATTGACCCAAAGTCTGATTTTTTTGACTCTATTTTCCATAGAGCGGGGCTCATTGACATCCATCCTTCGACATCTTCTCCCACCTGGAGGAACAACAGAACAGGGGTCAATGATATTGCCAAAAGACTTGACAGGTTCCTGTTAGATTAAAAGTTGATAAATGATCGTCTTCACTTCAGGTCCTGGGTTGATCCATCCACGATCTCAGATCACCACCCAATTTGTCTCTCAATCGAAGGCCCCCAACGAGTTACAATGACTCCTTTTAAGTTCAACTGCTCGTGGATAGGCGATCTGGGTTTTAACACACTTGTCAAAAATACTTGGGCAGAAATGATAGATTGGTCAAACTCATCGGCAATCCTACTGCTAATTGAGAAACTTAAATATTTAAAATAGAAGGTTATAAAATGGCAAGTAAAGAAATAGCAGGCTATGAAGGATGACCTGGTACTGATGGAGGAACAGATAGCAACCCTATTCCACAATAATTTGTCTCATATCTTTACTGCAGAGGATATAAACCTCCAACAAGAACTGACCCACAAGAAAAATAAAATACTAGCACATGAAGAAGCTACCTGGCAACTCTGCAGTAGGGTGACATGGATTGAAAAGGGAGATAAGAATACAAGTTTTTTCCACAAATACACTTCACAGAGGCACAACCACAACACTATTTGGGATCTGACAGATGATGATGGTAATGCTGCCATTACTGACTGGGAGTTACACTCGCTGAAATTTAAACATTTTAGAACTCAATACAAAGCTTCTGAGACTGAAAATATAGACATCCAGCTTGATGTATTACAGTCAGTCCCACACTTCTTCAATGAGTCAGAAAATCAGAATCTCGGGAAACCTGTCACTCTCGAGGAGCTAAAAGACACTATTGATAAAATGCCCAAGGACAAAAGCCCTGGTCCAGATGGATGGACCCAGGAACGTTTTCAACACTTTTTTGAGATTATGGGATTGGATATGCTTAACGCTGTTGAAGAATCTCGCCTCATAGGGAAGATTCCTGGAGCACTAAATGCTACATTCTTCACGCTAATTCCAAAATCTAGTAAACCTGTCAACTTCAACAACTTCTGACCCATTGCATTATGCAATTTCATGTACAAAGTCATCTCAAAAACCATAGCCAACCGCTTAAAAGACACTCTAGCTAAGTGTATCTCTTTTGAACAGTTTGGGTTCTTGAAGGATCGACTGATATTCTATGCTGTGGGCATTACCTAGGAATGTCTACACTCAGCCAAGATAAAAAAATTGAACGCAGTCATCCTTAAACTCAATCTAAAAAGAGCTTATGACAGTGTAAGTTGGCAATACCTTCATTTGTTACTGGACCAGATAGGACTTGACGGATTAAACAAATCTTCGATTATGGGTTGCTTAACCTTGGTCAATATGGCAGTGCTGGAGAATGGAACTCCAACAGACTTCTTTCGATGCCACCGGGGACTCCATCAGGGTTGTCCTATGTCACCAATGCTTTTCCTTCTTGTAATTAAGGCACTGAGCAGAATGATCAACCAAGTAGTGGAAACAAGTACTTTTAAAGGACTTAAAGTAGCTCTTGGCCTCCATATTTCATACTTATTATTTGTGGACGACGTCTTCATCCTGGGAGCCGGCAACATTGACTACTGGAAAACACTTAAAGTTATCCTCACAAATTTCTGTGTTGCAACAGGACTTTCCATTAATCCTCATAAATTTGGTTTTATTGCACAAAATTTAGATCCACTACTAAGGAGCTTCCTCACTGTCGATTACAAAATACAGGTTGACATTCTAGATCAGGGGTTAAAGTACCTTGGTTTCTCCCTGAAACCAAACTATTACAGAATTGGCAACTAGTCGTGGCTCATAAAAAACATAGAGAAGAAGATTAACAATTGGACATTTCGTTGGCTATCCCTGGGAGGCACACTCACTCTAGCAACATCAGTCTTACAAAGTATACCAGTCTTTTGGCTTAGTCTGGAAAAAGTACCGATGTCTATCCTCCAGCACATTCAGCTATTGATTAGAAGATTTATCTGGAAAGGGGGCAAAAAAACCAATAGTTATCACCTTGCTAATTGGCAAAGCCTAGCTAAACCGAAAGAGGCTATGGTTGGGGCATAAAACACATGAAATGGTTTTCTCTTTCCCTGGTAGCCAAAACCTGTTGGAGAGGTCTCTTCAGAAACAATCTTTGGAACAGGGTCATCACCAGGAAATATCTTAAAGGTATTGACCTCACTTCTTGGTTGCGGAGGGATGTACACCACACAAATACATCCTCTATTATCTAGCAGAACTTGATGCTATCCTTACCAATCATCAAGCGCTGGCTGGCTTGGAAGGTTGGGACTGGACAACGATTCATTCTTGGGCGTGATCCTTTCATTGGATGTGAGGACAACGTCCAACTATCCAATATTCTTTTACTACACTTACATAGTCAAGCCATCTTCAGCTTAGCACAAGCCAGAGACATTGACACAACCGAACCACAATAGAGTTGGCTGAGCACTAGATATTTGGGTTTAAATTAAGAACTCAATCAAGAATGGGACGCATACACACAGAAACTAAATCTCAACGGCATCTGACTGAACAATGAAAATGACTTACTTACATGGTCATGGAATCGATCCTCAGGAACAGTCACAGCCAGCTCTGCCTATTATTGCATCCTTTACACAATCAATTGTAATGATGGTCAATGGTGGCATAAATCGATTTGGTCGGTGAAGGTAGCGTTCAAAATCATCTGCTTCTTGTGGCTATGCTTAGAAGATCGATTACTTACCGACATCAACTATCAAAAACGTGGAGGAATTGGTCCTTCAGCCTGCACATTGTGTCTAAAGGCAGAAGAGTCAGTCACACACCTTTTTGTGGACTGCCAGACTACGCAAATGATTTAGGGCCATATACTCACTTCCTTGAGAATTGACTTTGAGTGGAACAAGGCTACCATCGAAAAAAACCTCAAATTTTGGTTTCTCAAATTGCCAAACCATAAACACATTCCCCTTCTGTTTATGTGGGAAATTTGGAAATTTAGAAACGGATTTCTGTTTGATAACCGTACCTAGAATGTACCAGGACTTTACTAGAAAATTCTTACCTCCATACAAGAATATCCACTTAAGGAGGAAGCAGATAAAACAGCCATACTACTTAACCCTGACTACTTCAACAATAACCCTATCGGCTTCTTTGATGGTGCAGCTTCAGCAGACAAATGTGGTATAGCTATTTACTTAAAAATCACCCCTGGACACAGCATCCAAGCACATTTTGTTGGAGGTACAGGGAACAATATGAAAGCTGAGTTGTTGGGATTATGGGGACTTCTACATCTTGCCACACACTTCTCTAAATCAAGAAATTAATGGTGGCAGGGGACTCTAAGCTTACTATAGATTGGATAAGTGACAAAGCTAAACTAGAGATAATCTACCTTAGCCAATGGAAAGATAAGATTAGCAACTTAAAGCAAGGCTTTGAAACATTAAACTTCATGCACATTCATAGACAATTTAACAAAATAGCTGACAGCCTATCCAAGAAAGCTCTTAAGGATAAACCAGGGTGGCTATATTTTGAAGAGAATATTAATGAAACTACAATTAGAGAAGACAAACTACATATCCTATAAGGTTACAATAACCAGAAATATTACAGGGTAAAAAAGGAAATAGACAAACAATGTATTCTCAGGTTTCAGCTGGAATAGAACAGGACTATTCCACACATGGAAGTCCGTCTATTGTAATCAGAAGTTTCATTTGATTCTAATAGGAATAATAGTGGAACTGTTTTTTTCGTGTGAAAGAAAAAACATGCCTGATAGAGTTTCCACCACCTTCTACGCGTGCCCGGCAAGGTCAAGGGTTCGAGTTTGTCTCTTAGCATGGCGGTCAGAGTTGCCACCACATTCCAGTCGTGTCCACTAGGGTAAGGGGCCAGGTCAAGAGTTCAATCGCCCTCGTCATGCAGGTGCCTCACAAGATCTCTGTTAAGTATATACGTTTACTTAGTTTCTGGATAAGATGTGAGTTTGTAGTCGGAAGGAACAAGCAAAATCCGATTTAGTAGTACAGAAATACTTTAAGAAGATTGTGTGGTTTTGGAAGAATCTTTAACAAAATAAGTTTTAAGAAGCAAGGTAATAAATACTAATATGAATCGTGCATCTAAGGAATAAAAATGTTTCACGTTGAATCCTCTGGTAAGTTTGACATCAGTTCACGATTTTTTACTATGTTAGTGTTATGGTTATGTATATGGGTAATGTTATGACTTTCATTTTATGCATTGTCCTCAGCAACAATAGACACTTCAACAACAAACTGATGGGAAAAAGGTTGATAAGCAATACGTCATTGACTAACTTTTCGTTCCTTTTCTCTATTTATCTGTGCCTTTAATGATTTTCTGTCATTTACGGTTAGTGCCATGCTATGTGATTAACAAAAATGGTTACAAAGATCATTTATTAAATAAAGATCTAAAAACAAGAACTCACTGTGTAAGGTATAGAAACAAAAACTCAGATTACAACGTGAATGTGAATTAGGTTATATATTTCCATCACTAGAGTAAAGAGAACAAGCAGACATCAAATACATAATTCACACACCAACAATTCCGGCAAACCTGTTCTTCGTGTGCTCTGAACTGCCATGTCAATAGATTACTTTCTGAATCAAAGAGAAAAAGATTTTACATTATACGTTTAAGCCAATTTTCCACTACCTAAGTCACGTTTAAGAAGGAAATTTACTAACCAGTTGAGGCAATCAAAGTCCATTATCAATCAAAACTCGAAACTCGTGGCTGCTTTGGATTACTAACTCGCTGTACAGTTACACTTGCAATTCATGGCTTCTCTTTATTTGATTGATTACATGTTCACTGACATATGCCACTATTGTGAAGG
>ML802859.1:59764-110521 GCA_009831015.1 Picea engelmannii | reverse complement strand
GGTTATCATCGTAAACTATTGTTTTGAATACAAACCTTTAAAGGCATACATAAACTTTCATGCAATTTTATTGTAATGATTATTTATGCATACTTATCCTTAACCCTACATTCATACTTGTACCACAATATTTCTAATAACAACCACAGATCGAAACTAATATTTGTTTTCCTGTTGCAGGAGAGTGCATCATATGAATAGGAAAGATTTCATACATTTATCAATAGCTAACACACACGACGGTTTTTTCTTAACTCTAATTAATAAATAAATTCACACCGTAAAGACTTGTCCTATGATTCACTTCATTCTACCAGCCAATAATCCAATAAAACAATTCACCAAGTATTAGGTAGATATAGAAATAAATCATACATAATTACAATAGATATACTATTTTAGTGATTAAATCAAAATGACTTCCGTTTAGAGGGTTAGTCAATAGAAATAAGTCACCCAGAACTGTATAGATGTAATGCTATCAGCCATTTAAATCAAGAAACATATGACCAGAGAAAGAGTAGATGAACATATCTGAGCAAGTTTGTCGAACAACAAATGGAACAACCACGTTCCTCCCAACCTTAGAATGGAACAACCAATGCTACTTGCTTCGTTCACCCCCTAGCCTGCCCTTGAATCCATGGGGGAAAACTACAGAACTATTCCTCAGCAATTGTCCTCCAATTTCAACAACTTCTCCATGCCTCACACTCAGAAAACAATGTTTATAACAACAAGAGATAATTATTTCCCCCAGCATACTAGGCAACGTCCTGCTTCCTCTCATATGCTATATATCAAAAGCAATTTTCCCTAGGCCTCTTTCCCCCTTGGGAATTCTCGTAGCTTTCCAAATCCGTAATTTTCAGGGGCTTCCAATGGCCAAATTATTGATTTTCCACTTGTCACATTCAGCCCTGAGGTAGTTCCAACATGTTCCCCTCTCATGGAGTCATGGTCAGTTGATTTAATTGTTCTCTGCTTTCTGCAGTTCTTCTTTTTGGTGCTTGCTGTCTTCAGTGATCTTTTGAGTGTATTTCAAACTGCAACCTTTTCTCCAAGCTTTGTGAAGAATCTTGTGTTTCGTGTTCTCGACTGCAAGACAATGTAGGCTCTATGCTTCTTCGGATCGGGCTGCTCTCCAGACTATGTGAAGAGGCTTAAGTCTGAAGCTCTGATACCATGATAATACCATGATAAAATGAGAAGCAAAGAAGATAATAAAGAGAAGACGAAATTGGAAAAAATAGAAAGTGAGCAGAGCATTTAGTATTGAGTATATAACTGAGCTAAATAGGATTTAGTATTGAGTATATAACTGAGCTAAATAGGCTCGAGCAAATCAAGAAACAAAACAAGAGATCCTAACTAACTCGTATAGCTGGCCAATATAGCTAGCAGTGTACAATCACATATTGTTGAGGTTACATATATATGCAAGTGATTATGGTTTTGTCGATTTCTATAACACAAAAGGTATAAGTAATTCAATCTCCAGGCCTTAAGCCTGATTTATTACTAAGAATTTTCTAAAAGATTATGTGGCTCAAGCATCTTCTCAATCTACATTAGACAGGAAAATTAAAAGAAAAAGAAAGATTATGCGGAGAATATAAAGAAAAAGAAAGAATATGTGGCTCAAATTTCCTCGATGATTTGACTAGCTAGGGTTTTTATATTACAAAAAGCTAAAATATACAAAGATTACTTTAAAGCAATTTGATGCTTTGAGTCTTTTTGACAGAGTATTTTCATAATCTTTAAAGAAAAAATTATGAAAAAGATTATAGTTTTGTCCATTTGGTTAACACAAAAGGTTTAAGTAGTACAATCTGAGGCTTCAAGCTCTATTTATTACTAAAAAATTTCTAAAATAATTATGTGGCTTAAGTATTTTCTCAATCTTCTTTAGAGAGGACAAGGAAAAGAAAAAGAAAGATTATGTGGATCACATTTCTTAGTTGATTTTAAGAGCTAGGGTTTTATATTACAAAACACTAAAACACTAAAATATACAAAGATTACTTTAAAAAAATGTTAACCTGTGTTATAGGGTTTTATATTACAAAACACTAAAATATACAAAGATTACTTGAAAAAAAAAATGTAAACATGTGTTGTGTTTTTCTCATCTTATTTCAAAGGCATTCCCTCCAGCGAAATAGTAAATAAATTTGCGAAATAGTAAATAAATTTTCCTTCTTTCGCCCTTCCACATCTAGAACATATTCAATTTTTCATCAATTCATTGAAAATCAATTAAGCAGACCATTATCAGTATCTTTCTTTATGGAAAGAAATGAGAGAAAGAACAAAACGCTCAAATATACAAAGATTACTTTAAAAAATTGAACCTATGCTCTGTTTTTGCAGGTATTGAGCTCATCTTATTTGAAAGGAATTCCCTCCAGCGAAATGGTAAATTAATTTTCCTGCTTTCGCCCTTCCATAGCCAGGACATTTTCCATTTCTCATCAATTCAGCGAAAATATGTTATGCAGGCCATTATCAGTATCTTGATTTCATGGAAATAAGTTGATAAGATTGATCGGGCAACAGTTGCATTTGATCAAGGTGGCCAGGTGATGAGAGGTGGGCTACGCGCCTATGCAGCATGTCAGGGTCGATTGCATGAAAGTTTCCTTGACACAATAAGCACCTCGACTACAGGAGACCTCGCAAGGAGAGCATGTAGGGAGACGTCAGCTGCAGAGAAACCTCTGAAGAATATCCGAGTGTTAGAGGTGCACAAAAGCTGGTATAAAATGGAAAAATTGAATAGTCAACGAACAACTAGTACAAATCATCAAGCTACCAACTCATCACTATAGCACTGCCGTCGGCAGGGAATAATAAAATGTTGCAAACATCACTCAATTCATTTTCAACAAACATATTCAATTGAAAAAGAAAAAGCACTTATTTAAAAAAACAAAAACAGTAATTTCCTTACTCGTTCTTACATTATTAATTCCCTTAACCATTATTACATTATTAATTCGCTTAACCTTTGAGCGCAAAATGATGGCTGCTGCATAAAAAACAATGACATCCAATATTTTTGGTAAAATGATAACTTTGTTTCATAATATATTTATGTTTATTATTAGTCCCTTGATTATTTATGTTTATTATTAGTCCCTGACAAGGGACTATAGGGATGAGCTCGACTGGTTGAATTTGAATGAGAATTAATTGGGTTCATTTTTAAATATTTTGTTTTAGTTTAGTTTAAGGTCTTTTATAATGTTTTTGTATTTTTTTAATTAAATAATAAAACCAAATGTATTTGATTGGTTGTCTATTTTGAAGTTTTGTATATTGGTTGTATATTTTGAAGTATATTTTGTATAAAACTAAATATTGAGCAATTGAATAAAGTGTAGACAACATATTCTTAATAGGATGCAACTAACAGTATTGTAGTTGATCATATTTGAAGTATATTTTGTATAAAACTAAACATTGAGCAATTGAATAAAGTTGGACAATATATTCTTAATAGGATGCAACTAACACTACTATAGTGGATGATTCCCCTGTGATAGAGAATTTCAAGGAAAATGTGTTCCTTTCTACTTCATTCAAAGAAAGAAAATAACCAAGAGGATAAATAGGATAAATAGTTGATAACCAATCTATGAATAAATTATCCAATGCCCTAGATGTAGATATGCTCTAGATGTTTGAGATATTTTGAAGAATCTTTCACAACATTTAATAGTACATGAAAATAACTTTAAACAATATGTGAGATATTCTTATATAGGAAAAAATTTCAAGTTTATATTATAAATTCTCGTGCATTTTACATGCGATCACTTGTTTCTATGTTTTGTAGCCTTGTATACACAAAAGTATAATGCTTATAATATAAATTCTTGATTATTGTATATATGTGTTATTGTATTGTTTCTATATTTTGTGGCCTTGGTCAACCTTACTTGTATTTTACAAATTGGTGGTTTGGGGTATTGTCACTAAAAAATTATTTCGTTTATCTCTAATAATACATTGAGTTGTTAAATTTTCATTTGGTTTGTTGTAGGAAAGTTTAAAGTACATCTTGATGTTTATAACTCTTAAAATTTGAATGGCATTTTGATATGTTTTTATGGAAATTTTTTATTTTATAAAAATAATAAAATTGTTTTACCTTGTCTTTAAAGATTAATATAAAGTATTTTTTTTCCTTAAATTGAGACATTGTAATCACATTTTTAAAAATCCATTTAACTCACTTTGCAAAAATTCATTCCTATATGAATGGAAAAAATTGAGAATACATACAGGCTTTCAAATTTTTTCTTTTAATATCATTATAAATGAAGTGTTTAAATAGAGATATATAAATGTCATATATGTGGTCATAGTGAATATGAGAGTTAATACTAGTTTGGAAGATGTTGTTGATATTTGAAATGAAAAGAATCTTCTTTTAATCAGAAACCATAAATAGAACAAGTTGCAGTATTGGAAAAAAACTAAATTGAAAGTGTGATGATAAGTATTAATTTTTTTAATCCTTTTCAATTCAAAATATCTAAATACTATTTAAATAGTTATTATGTTGCAATATAAGTAAAAGATGTTATTGAAAAATATATTCTCTACATACACTTTAGTACTTAAAAACAAAAATTAAAATTAAAATTATTATACAATTTAAAAAAAATAAAATTATACAATTTTATGAGAAAAGATTTAGTGATATGTAATCCTCATATAAACATAAATACCACAAATCAAATGTATTTCTAATATATTCATCCAAACTTTTACTAAAGATAGATCAATCCCCATCTTGATAAAATCTTATCCATGATGGGAAAATGAATATATGGGGCTAATGTGGGTTCTATTCCCCTTTTTTAACACACTACCTCATATCACGGAGAACCATGATTAAATTGCAAGTTCAATACAACATGTACATAGTTTTGGTGAATCAATCTCTATGATTATATATCATTTTAATACTTGGAAAGTGAGAATGATATTAATAAACATTTTTTTGGGGTTTATTTATTTTAGGTTGATTTTTTATATACCATTTTAATACATGGAAAGTGAGAATGATATTAATAAATAATTTTTTTGGTTTATTTATTTTAGGTTGACATTTTTCATTAAGGAATTTGATTTACTAATACATAACTAAATTCTTTAATTTCTAATATATAAATTTTTGTAAATTCGTAATCTTAAATTAGTTAAGTCATCTTATTATATAAACATAAGGGTATAAATTGATTGTATCAAATTAATTAATATGAGTGTATGTTCAATACAACATGGATATACATAGTTTTTGTGAATCATTATCTATGATTATATATCATTTTAATACATGGAAAGTGAAAATGATATTAATAAATTTTTATTTTCGTTTATTTTTTTTAGGTTGATTTTTTTACATTAAGGGATTTGATTTTGCAATATATAATTAAAGATTTTAATCTCCAATATATAACTTTTGGAAAATTTGTAATATTAAATCATTTTTTTATTGAAGTTATCTTATCATATAAATATCAAGGTATAAGGTGATTTTATCATATTAATTTGGCTATTAATATGAATGTATAAATGGTCAATTTTCACTAGCACATTTGGTTAAGGTGTGGATTTCATTTATGAGGTGACTCGAGTTCAATACCCTTACAACATGTTTAGTCAAGGGGGGACACCCAAAAATACATCCATGTTAAGATCCCCGAGTGATTTTGATGGCTTAGATGTGTAACATCCCAATCTTGCGCGCATCGAGAGAACTTATCCTTGAGGACACTTCCTTGCAAGTGATCTAGATTATTATACTATCGGTCGTTCGATTATGATTATGAGACATTATCGATTAATGATATGCTATTTTGTTGTATTCACATAGAAAGGTGTTATTAACTGGGTTCTCCTGAGTGTGCAAGACTTTGGACATTGAGGATGCAGAAGCATCGATGAAACCCCTTAGACTCTGGATCGAGTCAGGGAGAGGACTGTTGGGTTTGAATGTTATTGATGTGCGACATGTACATATGAATAGAGGTTATGATGATTGATTAATGTTGGTGACATGATTCATTGATGGATACATGCTGACGAGAGCTTTTTGACTAGACTCACATGTGGAGTAGAGGGGTCACGCAAGACAACTAGAGACTTGAGGGAGAGGTGTGGCAACAACCCTGATACGGCCTACTAGCACTCCCACCATGGCTCGAACTGTAGGTTAACGATTACCTAGTTCGAGAAGACCCACGATGTCGTGAAGGTAGACTATGATGACACAGGGTGGTCCCCACGCTAACACCTCGCAGGGTCTCTCACCTGACCTCCTTCTCATACAGGATCGTTCAAATCCCCTTATGCATGAGCCGAAGTCGCTCCTTGAGATTCACTCGGGAATCCCTGTCGAAATCTGACACAGTCCACAGGTCCTTTCAGAGCTCCCTGGCTAGACAATACTAGGCACAAGATCCTCCTTTCCCCAACGATCACAGTGCTATGACCAAGGGTCTAACCTCGAGGCCCCTTTGTCGTAACTCGCCACTCACGAGTTCGTGAGTCTAAAATATCGACTCCTCCTTTCTAATTCCACGATACCCGAGATCGTGAAATGGGTACAGCTTCCTTTCTTGTCAACACCCTCCATGCGTGACAACCGGCTAGGCTAATGCTAGCGTCCTTCGCAACTCGCACCTTCACGAGTTCCACAGTTGAACTTCTGTGCTTTATCTTCCGAGTCCCCGAGACACGAGATGTCAGTCAACGCTGTCTTTCTCTTTCCTCTACCAGAACTTCTATGCTATCGCGACTTCACCGCTCGCGATACCAACCCCTTTGGTTTTCCACCTTCTGATGCCCGATGCGCTGAAACGCCGATGTCACTTCCTCGCGTCCTCGCCCTCTCGCGATTTCTCCGCTCGTGAGGTTCAAGGGCTCCAACGTCAACTTTCGAGGCTAGAGACGCCGAACTCCCGATCTCTCCCCTCATGGATTTTTCCTCCTCGCGACTTCGCCCCCTCACAGCCTCGCCTCTCGCGGGGTCAATTATTCAACTCTTCAGCTTCCGAGTCCTGAGGTGCCGAGACTCCGATACCACGCTCTCGCAACCTCGCGACTTCGCTTCTCACAAGGTCAAACAACCAACTCTCCGGCTCCTGAGTCCCGAGACGGCGAGACTCCGATGAGCTCGTGTCACCTGCCACATCACCGTGCTGTGACCCACATTACTTCTGTGGCTCTCGGGATATCGCGTCTCGCGACTTCGCGACTCTTGCGCCCTAACTCTTGAGCCTTTTCTTGCGAGGTTCTGAGACCCGATGGCATGTGCAGATCCAACGGTCCTCTGACGCCCAGATCCAATGGCTCTTCTTTTCTCGCACCTCATGTCCTTGCGGCCTTGACGCCAAGCTTGCATCCTTTCAACTCACGAGGTCCTGAGTTCACGAGGACTTAGTTCCCTCGCAACTCTCGACAGAACTGACGACTGTCGGCTGTTAGGCCAAGATCGGACGGCTCAGACCTTTCATCCCCTACGCCCTTCCAATGTTGCTTCCTGGGCACGAATCCACAGATCAGATTCTCTCGACTGATCCCATGGACGATGTCGCTCCTCCTGAAGCTTAACCTCTACGCAACTCCTCCCGATCCAATGACTCACGGGATTTCTATACGGGATCTGACGGCAGTCGATCCTCCTCTCCTGTGCTTTTCTCCTGAACTCCCCTAGACATGAATCTTCAACGGTCCAGATTTGTTCTCTTCTACGATCGAACAGTTGTCGCTGC
Organism: Picea engelmannii; assembly: GCA_009831015.1. Lineage (NCBI taxonomy): Eukaryota > Viridiplantae > Streptophyta > Pinopsida > Pinales > Pinaceae > Picea > Picea engelmannii. The sequence continues at coordinate 102,728 of ML802859.1, read as the reverse complement.
TCCTCCTGAGCTTCTCCTCAAATCCTTGGAGATTTTTTTACTTCTACCTCCTATAGAGTCTTCACGCATATACCACGCTGTCTCTCCTGAGTTTCTTCTCCTCGAATCCTTAAAGGATTCCGATGTCTGCTCTCCTGCAGAGTCTTCACGCGCGCACAATGTGCTATCTCTTCTGAGCTTCCGCAACCACTCAGACCCCTTAGGGGATTTTATCTTCCTTCCTTCTCCCACAGACGGAGAATAAAGTGCCTTCCTGGCTATTTGATTTCTCAAACACCCTCCTTGTTGAGCCTTCTGGTTATCCAGTAACTCAGTAAAGGTCCCTCAGTGGACTCTTCCTCCAATTGGCAGAACTCAAAGAGAGTTCTCTATTCTTCTGTGCCTGCTTGCACACTCTCTCAACGCCCTCCTGACAGAGTATCTTCTCCAATGAACGTTCAATAGTTCTGGGTTCCTTCTGTGCTCCTCTGCACCTGCTCGATGCCCACTTGGCAGAGCCTCTCAGAATCCTCAATGATTCTGGTATTTTCAGAACTCACAATAGAGTTCTCCTTCTGTGCACCTATGCACTTGCTCAATACCCACTTGGCAGAGCTTCCCAGAATCCTCAATGATTCTGCTTCCTTTGAACTCTCAGTAGAGTTCCTTCCTCTGTGCACCTCTATAGACATGCTCAATGCCCACTTGGCAAAGCTCTACAGAATTCACGATGATTCTATCTGCAACTGTGTTTCCACTACATAGCCTTACCTTCAGAGGTGTTCAACAATCTCAAAGGTATTCTTCCTAAGTTGTTGACTTCAGTCATGTGCCTCAGCACGTCTTTGTCTGACTCCGTAGAGTTCAGAAGTGCATCCTTTGTGCACGGCTCTCAGAACCCGTAGCGTTCTGTCACACCCTTCTAGCGCGAAGCCTCAAAGACCTTCAACCTGAAATCGAACACACTCCTATAGAATGCATAAACAATCATACATTGACAATATGCATAGGAAACACACACAGACATCCATATACACAGAATGACATGAAGGAAAAACTGCGTCTGATTATATTAAAATGGCAAAATGCCTGTATCTTTACAATAGTGTCCTCGAGCTCTCTCTGGCTCTTCTCTACTCTCCCCTTCTACAACTCAACTAACTCAAAATAAGATATCAAAATCTCTTTTACATGAGGCAGCTCAATCGAGCGCTTCCTCCCAAACTTCAGCTACCCTAATAAATTACATTTAAGGGGTTGTCTAGTCTGCTATCCAGAACTAGATCTTAGCCATCTAAACATTAATGGTCGAACTACCTAACGCCTACACAAAGGCACGGCTTCCATGGCTCACCAACCTAAGACATTTAATTACATTCATTTCAAATTTAAATGAGGATTGCGCCTCTCTTTTAGCATCCGATTTGAATTCGCTGACATGGTTGGCTGGTTGGCTGGCTGACATGGAGCGATGCTCCTGCATCATATGACATTCGCTCATGATGATTCTAAGGGGTGTGCAATAAGGCAGGGGCCTTATTCCTTAGGCGCCTTAGTCTCCCACAAGATCACTTAGTGGAGTATTGACTCCAGGGGTTTTTTACGTCTACCAAACTCAGTGAAGAGGCTAGTGGCACCCTTGAAGCATGTAGTGCGTCCTGAAGGGCATGTCACACAACAAAAATAGATAGAGGTAAGTGGCATCATTGGAGTACGTAGTGATTCCCAAAGGGCACTTCATGCAAGGAAAACAAAAAGAGGCGAGTGCCACCCTTGGAGCACGTAGTGCATCCTGAAAGGCACATCGTGCAAGGAAAACGGAAAGAGGCGAGTGACACTCTTGGAGCACCTAGTGTGTCCTGAAGGGAACGTCATGATTTTAACTGGTAAGTGAATAAACTGAGTCAACCTTAAAATGAATGATGTAATAAGTAAGAATTAAAAACAATTTTTGCTAATAAAAATGTCGCCCAACCTAGAGAAATTAAAACCTAGGTCTAAGTTGAACATGTGGTCAAAAAATAATAATAAATAAACATGTAACAAGAAGGGGGGTAAGAAATTCAAATTAATTTATTAAAGTCAAATTATCATGGAGGATTAGAATTTTAAAAATGGAAATGGTTGTTTTTATCTATTTTTGCTAATTTAATTTTAGTTAAAAAAAAGGAGGGTAAATGGTTGTTTCTGTTGATACTGAGAGGGGGGTGAATCAATATCAAGTACAATTTAAAACCTTTTCCAACTTATACTTAAACCATTCAACTATATCCAACCATTCAACTATATCCAATGAGCAATGAACAATAGTATAAGAGTTACACCAATACACCATAATACACCATGCACAATATATGAGAAATAATCAATAGTTATTGTTCAAGGGAAGTAATGACTTCCAAAGGTATCTACAGCTTCCAAATGTAAAGGGAGGGATAAACCTCAAAGAGGAAGATACAATCCTCCAATATCAAGAGAGATTTTAACTCTCCATCCTTGCCCCTTCCTTCCACCCAAGAATATATGAGAGATAATAAAACTTTACATTAAATCATCACCATCAACCAATCATCACATAGAAACTGATAATGCTTCCTAAGACTTCTTCAATTTCTGCAATTCTTCAATTCTTAGAGTACTCTGATCCTATATATAATATTAATCAATGCTTTCTATGAAAATCCTCCAAGTTTCACTCCTTGAATCCTCCCCAAAAAGAAGTTATAGAAAGAATGATAGACTTTATTCAATTCAGGTCTATTCAAGAGACCAAACTTGTACAGAATGCCCCGCGCTCAATATTTAACATATGATTCTGAAACTTGCACAGAAGAAACTAAAGTTTGTACTCTTTCCAATGGAATTTGTCCCACGTCATTTGTATTCTCTAAGAAGAATTTATGACTATTTTACCCTGAACACCTATTTATTGACTAGCTTCAGGACTGGTCACAAACCCTATCTTCCACAGAGTGTATCTCCATAATTATAGCGAATCAAGAGCTAAAATTTTTACCACAGGTACCTTGATATGTATTTTCAATACCATTGCGATTTCACCATTTGAATCGTTCTAGAAAAAAAATTATAGCAAAAATGGTAAGATGACCTGAAAGTAACATACCTTAGAACACATCACCAAAAGACTTCATCCTCCCTTGAAATCCGGCCTTCTTTACTTCTTATTTCCTATGAAATTGAACTTGTATCAAAATGAATGTATAATGATGTTTATTTATACCATTTATGTCACTTCATTTTAACATTAGGGCCGACCTGACACTTTCTTATTTTGTAATTCTTTTCTTTAATTATCTCCAGGGCCCACATGTACTTCCTTCTTCAATTCACTTTGTCATCTTCAAAAATTCATTTCTCCTCAACCATGAGGATCCACGTGATGTGCCACATACCACCGAAAACAACATGGTGTATATTATCCATTCATGGGTTTTGTATATGCATGTGCATTGTCCTTCATGTCCAAATACCTTTATCAATATTGCGGTCTAAAACCCATGACTAGGGTTGACATCAATGACAACAACCAATCTTCCAACAATCTCCCCCTTTGTCATGGATGGAAACACTCATGCTCCCCCTATCATCATGATCCCAATTTTTCTCCCCCTTTGATATCAATGGAAAAGTTTAGGGCTGCTCCCCCTGAGTTTAATGGAAAAATGTAACTCTTTTCTTTGGGGTTGCTCCCTCTAAACATGTGGCACTTAATAATACTTCATCCTTATTTTTGGTCTTTGGGACTTTTTCTTCCTTAGAATCCTTTTGTGTGGCTTCTATCTTCTCTCTCTTCTTCAAGTCTAGGATGTATACGTTGTTCGGTCTTCTTATTGCAATTGTAACCAATCTTCCTGAGTTATTTTCTCTGATTTTACATTTTCGGGAATCAAACGTAAGAGTGTATCCTTGATCACACATTTTACTAACACTGAGTAGATTATGATTCAAGTTTTCAACCAATAGAACATTCTTTGTTTTTACATTTTTTCTTCCAAGCTCTACTACACCTTCTCCAAGTATTTTGGCAGATGAGTCATCTCCAAATGCAACATTTCCACCCTTTCTCTTCAAGTTGATGAATTTGTCTTGATCATCGGTCATGTGTGAAGAACATCCACTATCTATGTACCATTCATCTTCTTCTTTACATTCTTCAGCGGTCAACGCTATTCGACAATCTTCATTGTTTGGAATCACTTTCCTTCTCCATACTGTGGGTGGCATAGGTACATCTTCATTCATATATCTGCAATCTCGTGCTTTGTGACCAAGATAATTACATTTGTAGCATGCAATATTTTTGTCCATCAATGGGGAAAATGAATTATAAAATCTATTGACAAATCGATGATTATTTCCATATCTTCTATTTACACCATTCATGTTTCTTCCATATGTGTTTCTTTCATTGATTCTGCAATTAATTTCCTTATGTCTAAAAATTTTGTATGTATAACAATGACCAAGAAAGAAATTTTGATACCTTGGAGTAAGTGGGCTTATTTGTGATGTAGTCCATATGGGTTCATGATCTATTCTTCTATAGTTTCCTTCATACTAATTGAAGCTTCTTTGATTCCTGAAGGTAGGAGGTCTTCTTGGATATTCATCTCTTTTGTAATCATTCATTATTTCAGGTATCCTGGTCCACTTCTCATCAACTGTCTGTGTAGCTCTTTCTTCAACCTTCTTGTTGGTATTTGCATCTTCTTTGTATGAATTTTCACCAATGCATCCAAGATGTGTTATGTATTTTGGCACTTGAGAGGTTCTGAAGCTCTTCCTCAATGAGACAACTTCTTGTTCAAGTTTCTCACAATCTTCTTCTTTCTTCTTCATTTGGACATTCCTTACTTCTCCTATTCTTCTTTCTTCTTCGAGTAGAGTTTTCAAGGAAATGGTTTCTTCTCTTAGTTTCTCAAAGTCTTCTAATTGTTTCTTCAAGATTACAACTGTCTTTTCACAACTACCCATTTCACTTCTTAGTTTTCTTTGCATGTCTTTGATCTTGCTATTTTCAATCTCAACATGCTTCAATTTTTTAAGATTCTCATTTTCTTGATGAATAATTTTTTCTTCATGATTTTCTTCTTCTTCATTGGAATTTTATTCTTCAGTGTCATTTCTTTCAATCCTTGGATAAGGACATTCAAATTCAACATGACCTACTCCTTCACAATTAAAGCAAAAGAAATGACCTCTATTTTCTCCTTTGAAATCTGAGATGTTGTAATTTGTTTCAACTTCTTCTTCTTCTTCTTATTCTTCTTTTTCTTCTGTGTCTTCCCTTGCATAAAAGTCTTGTAGCTTGTTCCAAAGATCTTTTTATGATGCACATGATCCAACCTTGGATTTCACTGAATATGTCAATCCATCCAGGATGGTATCTATTGCCAATTTGGTGTTCCTTTTTGCTTCCTTCTGAGCTGCAATCTTTGGTTTCTTCAAAGCATTGTATCCTGAAGAAACTGAGAACCAAACATCTACTCCAAGAGATTTCAAGTAAGTTTCCATTCTATTACTCCAGTATTCAAAATTGCTTCCATCAAATGGTGGAATCCAATTTGGAATTTTGTCTTCCATTTTTTCTTAGGATATTCCTTCTAGTGGTTAAATTGTACTGAAGATAACCCGCTCTGATTCCAATTGTTGATATTGAGAGGGGGTTGAACTAGTATCAAGTACAATTTAAAACCTTTTTCAACTTATACTTAAACCATTCAACTATATCCAATGAGAATTGAACAATAGTATAAGAGTTACATCAATACACCATGCACAATATATGAGAAATAATCAATAGTTATTGTTCAAGAGAAGTAATGACTTTCAGAGGTAAAGGGAGGGATAAACCTCCAAGAGGAAGATACAATCCTCCAATATCAAGAGAGAGTTGAACTCTCCACCCTTGCCCCTTCCTTCCACCCAAGAATATATGAGAGATAATAAAACTTTACATTAAATCATCACCATCAACTAATCATCACATAGAACCTGATAATGCTTCCTGAGACTTCTTCGATTTTTGCAATTCTTCAATTATTAGAGTACTCTGATCCGGTAAATAATATTACTCAATGTATTCTTTGAAACTCTTCCAATTTTCACTCCCTGAATCCTCCCCAAAAAAAAGTTATAGAAAGAATGGTAGGCTTTATTCAATTCTGGTCTATTTAGGAGACCCAACTTATACAGAATGCTCTCCACTCAATATTTATCATCCGATAATGAAAGTCGCAAAAAAGAAACTAAAGTCTATACTCTTTCCAATGAAATTTTTCCTACGTCATTTGGATTCTCGATGAATAATTTATGACTATTTTACACGGAACACATGTTTATTGACTAGCTTCAAGACTAGTCACAAACCCTATCTTGCACAGAGTGTATCTCCATAATTAAAGGGAATCAAGAGATGAAATTTTTACCAGAGGTACCTTGATATGTCTTCTCAATACCATATCAATTTCACTATCTGAATCATTTTAGATAAAAAGTTATAGCAAAAATGGTAAGATGACCTGAAAAATAACATACCTTAGAACACATCACCAAAAGACTTCATCCTCTCTTGAAATCCGGCCTTCTTTACTTCTTATTTCCTATGAAATTCAACTTGTATCAAAATGAATGTATAATGATGTTTATTTATACCATTTATGTCACTTCATTTTAACATTAGGGCGGACCTGGCACTTTCTTATTTTGTAATTCTTTTCTTTAATTATCTTCAAGGCCCACGTGTACTTCCTTCTTCAATTCACTTTGTCATCTTCAAAAATTCATTTCTCCTCAACCACGAGGATCCACGTGACGTGCCACATACCACCGAAAACAACATGATGTATACTATCCATTCATGGGTGTTGTATATGCATGTGCATTGTCCTTCATGTCCAAATACCTTTATCAATATTGCAGTCCAAAACCCATGACTAGGGTTGACATGAATGACAACAACCAATCTTCCAACAATTTCATATACACTTGCTAAATCAATTTTTAATTAAAGAAGAAAAAGGGTAAATGGTTGTTTTATCTACACTTGCTAAATTGATTTTTAGTTAAAAATCAAAAAGAGAGAAACTTAAAAGAAATAGGAAACTTAAAGAAAAAGAGGAAACCTAAAGAAAAGGGGAAACGTAAAGAAAAAGATAAATGTCTAACTTATTAAGGAATATTTCCTTGGGAATTTGTTATTTATGAACTCAACTAGGAATTAAGTAAGGTGTAAGTCATTTAAGATTTGTAAGGGAATATTGGGACACCAAGGAGTGTTTTTAGGAATCATTTTAGGTGGGTGAGGGAAATAGGAATATTTAATTAATTAATAAAATTGATTTTCTGGTACAACTAGGGGATGTGTGACATGTGTACAGGGTAGGATTTTCCTAATTAAAATTAATGAAAAAGGAATTTAATGATAATTTGGGAAACTAGTTACTTAAAAACTCTATAAAAAGGATGGAAGAGGAGGAGTATGGGGCTCATCTTTATTGCGTAGCATTACGCTACTAAATTTTTTCTTGACTAAACTTTCTCTTGTGGGAGTTGGGATACCTAGCTCGAGTAACGAGTGGTAGCTCAAACTTGCGAGGTGAGTTGGGTGCCAGTTGTTCTCAAGTATTGTGTGTGTGGCCCCTTTGCGGCTCAGGGGACTCAAGGGGAAGAAGAGTACCCCTAGCGTTGGTTGGAAGGCACCGGTGAGGTAATATCGGTTGAAAAGTCAGAGTTGGATAGAATGCACGCATGACAACGACCTCGAAGCATTAACATTTGACTATGGTATGCTTGTTGAAGGTGTTACTTGAAATGAAATTTAATTTACACATGTTTGTTTTTCTGTATTCAGTTGAGTATTTCATTGCCATGAGCCCTCTAGTACATGCATTCCTATGGTACTTGTAATTCTTTTTTCATTGATATATTCAGTAAATACCCTTGCTATCCACTGTATCCTTTAGTTATGATTCATTGTCTCTTGCGCGTGGCCAGAATGAGCCCCAGACTCGGAACCTTATCGACGTTCATGTATCTCCTCCCTTCATTTTCCTTATTTCTTGATTTCTCCTTTAATTCATTACTTGTTTCTCCATGGAGAAGATCTGGATGCATTTTGTGTTTTTATCTTTTGTCCCTTATCCTTAAATTATTAGTTCGTGCCTGAGAAGTTGGCCAGGATCTGAATCGATGGTCGTCACTCCAGTGTTCAAATACCTATAGATTCAAATGCCCTGCTTTCATGTGCATGGAGAATAAGTGAAAGATAGATTTCACCTAGCCATCTATCCCTTACTTATCTCTACATTTTTCCTTTATGATTGATCTATAATCCTTGTGCCCTCCCTTTGAATAAGTATCTCTGTGTTTGATTGATTCCTTTTTGAATGATTAGTCTCTACGCCTTCTTGTGAATGAGTATCTTTGCGTTGTTTTGATTCATTGTTGAATGAATGGTATTGCACCTTCTGGTCGTCAAGAATCTCTGTGTTTTGTTTGATTCATCTCAGATCAATTCATCTCTTTTATTTCTTCACATGTTATCTCTACATTTTCCCGAATGTTAAATCTTCACGTTGGTAATATGGAATGACTGTGTTTTCAATCGTTGACAACAATTTTATTCTGAGTGATTTAATTATATGTGAATCATTTTCGGCTAATTATATGCAGTGAATATGTGAATATGGACAACAATCTTATATTTTATGACAGTAAATTTATATAAACAGTAAATTTAATTTCATGTTTTATATTACCCAATGATTAATATTGTTCTAGTCTCATGATGTTTAAGTCCGGTAGCCATGTATACATTTAATAACACAACGACATCATATTTCGCCCAAAAATATTATATTTTCGCTCAGCAATATCATACTTAACTTAGCAATATATCATTAGCCTGTGTTTATTTAATTGAGTCTGGGAAATTATAGTGTATGCATTTTTATTCTTTAATGCTAAAACATAGCGAACCTTGTGCCCCATATAAACGTCTGACAATGCCATTTTATTTAATAGTAATTTCTGACGGGCAGTGTTCTGGTATAGTTACACCAACAACAATTTCGGTATATAGATAGCGTTTTATATAGCCAACGAATATATAGATATAGACAATGAATTTATACATATACATGTGTCTAACAACGATTTCAATAATAGTGAATGACAGGGAGCGATTTCGCATATATACATATGGTCGACAATGATTTTAATAATAGTGAATGACAGACAACAATTTTGCATATCTATAAATGTTAGACAACATTATTGTATTTCATAGATAGCAAAACCATGTATTAACATACAGTGTTATCACGCATATAATAGACATCGACCTCATGTATTTTATAGATTTGTCAATATTTTGACCAATAGATTTATCAAAAGACTTAAATTAGACAACAATTATATGTTGTATATAACAACGATTTTTGTGGAATGTGTGGTATGTTGTGTATAGCTAGGAAATTTAGAATTATCCAACAAATATTTTAATAGATAGATAGCATTTAATAGGTAGACAACCATTTTAAAAAATTAAACAAATATCAAACCAAAACTCACAATTAAACATGAATGTTGGATTACAGTTATCCCAGTATCAAACTATTCCATAGATTTTTGTTAAATTTGAGAGACATTCAACCAAAGACAATGGTCTCTTAAATTGCATTTTATTGTGAAGTTAATATCATTATTATCATTATGAAGTTGCATGTCAATGATTTTTGTTGTTACGTGAATTATCCATTGAATTATGAGTGTCTCTTTCCTGTCGATTTGTGTTCTAGAGAAGATAGGTATATTATTAGGATTAAGTTAAAAAGGTAAACCCTTCCACAACCAGCATGTTGGTTTCTAGTTTCAATATTGCCATGTTTAGTTTATATGAAGTAATATTGCTTTATCCAGGGCGAACAACTTCACATACACATTTCTTCATAATCGAACTTTTAATCAATATTTAACATACACTTAATCATTAACTAACATATCCTTTAAAGTGAAATGAACTTGAAGAAAATAAAAGTAGAATTGTTATACAAAAAAAGAAATCATTTTTATTAATATTAAATGATATAAAAGTTTTAATATTTTTTTTTATTATTATTAAAATAATAGGATTATTATTTGTTAGATAGAGAGATAAATGTTGAGTTAATAGGATTGTTAGAATTAATGTTTTAATGGCGTAACAGTTTAATAGCTTGCACAAGATTAATGGTTGAGGGTTAATAAAAAAAAAATAGCTAAAACATTAATAGTTTAACAATTAATTGGATTCAATGCACCTTGTGCCTTAAGTCGAATTGTAAATGGGGGTTGGTCATAGTTGTTACACCATAGTTGTTACACCACACATGTTTGCCTTGTAGGAAACGATGAATCCTTTGGTTGGTCACGCAATTTAAATGTTGAAGGATGTCACCTCACGTCTTGTAGACTTGTCGATTGGGTGCTTGGGTATAGTCCTTGTTCTTTTGACAGTTAATTTAGTCATCTAGCACATTGAAATTTTGGGGGTTTGGTCTAAATATGTTTTATTGTGCCTTAGGTATTGTCACGCCCACCGCTTTGTGACGGCATGAATCCTTATGAGGGGATAATTGAGCATCTTCACTGATAGAAGTGAATGATAACCTATCCATAGTAAGAGGCTTCCCGATGTGGGTGTTGTTCGTTGTAATTGATGTTGGTACTTGATTATGTAATGCCTCAATGCGTTTGGTTTGCACTATGTAGAGGTTTCTAGTTATTGGTCGTCAAAGTCGTTGTGTCGGGTGGTTGATGTTTTCCTTTACATTGTAGGTGTTTTCTTTCATGTGTTGAGCGGGTATTTATTTTTATCTGTCTTGATTATCACATGTTTCTCCCAGTTGCATGATGTGCTAGTGTGTTGAGTCATTGTTGTCTGTTGCCTGATCTGCATGCGTTGTGTTTTTCGTCAAGTTGTGTAGGTTAACAGTTGTCGTCATTGCCTTCCTGCCTAAAAGAAAAAAAAAATTACACTTTCTTACATCGCTTGTGGTCATAATGACGAGGTCATTACATTTTGTATCAGAACGGGTTCAACCCTGCAACTGTTGATCGCCATGCTTTCCACTACAGTAAACCCTTTAGTAATAACATAGGGCTATTTAAACATTTAACGTATCCATGTGGTGACATCGATTAGAGGATGCCATCGAGGTGTGTAACTTGGTGCCATGGAAGGAGGTGTGACACCTCCAGAAGTGCCCGCACCATTGGAGTCTAAACCCCAAGGGGAGGAACAAGTCCTTGGGCTAGATCCGATTGTTGTAATGGATGATGATGGTCTCACAAGGTCCTTCTAGATATTTTCAGAGGCCTTGATTCACCTTCTATATTGAGATGAGGCCAGGGTGCCTGTACCCCTGAGGGTCTGCAATGCACCCCTACCAGTACCATTACAATTCACCAATAACTTGAGAGGGATGAGTTCTCAAGTCTACGAGTGTTGCAGAAAATTGAGTCATTGAGGCATGGCTAGAGAGAAAGAAATTGTTCTTCACACTTTGCAGTTACGACCTCCAACATGAAGGTCCACAGGGCGGTCTTTCAGCTGAAGGGGAGTGCTCTTCTATGGTGGAAGACACTCCTGCCTCTTTTGAACATGGGAGTCGAAGATGTGTCATGGGAATTGTTTGAGGAATGGTTCTAGGAGAGGACTAGAGCATATGAATCAGCCAGACCCACTGCCATGGGATATTTGGACAAGGCCCGTAGGATTCTTGTAGCAGTGAATAACCACCAGGCAGAGCACCAATCGACTGTGATCGATACGTCAGCTATCGTCGCTAACCAAACCCTTAGTATTTTCATAAGATCTTGGTTCTATGAAGGGTTTCATTTCTGTGGCAGCGCTGAAGAGAATTAAGGTAAAGGAAGTTGAGAAAGATGAGTTTAGCTTTGTAGCAATGGCTTCAGGAGCCAAACGAAAGGTTGGAGGGAAGGTTACGAGCTGTAGCCTTTATCTGGGAGATTTTGTCACTAGGGTCAACCTATACGTCACGATATTAGGATCTTGTGATGTCATGATTGGTATGTACTGGTTGGAATCGCATGAGGCAATACTCGACTATAAGATGAAATGATTAATCTTGGTTGATGATGAGGGACAAAGATGCATGATTGTAGGTCGAAACTAGGGATTTTCCCTGAGGTTCATCTCTTTCTTGTACCTATGGAAGAGCATGTGCAAGGGATGTAATATTTATGAGATCCTTGCGTTAAACAAGAAGGGATTAGCAGAAGTTCTAGAACACCTTCTGGTGGTAAGAGATTTTGCAGACATCTTCCCTGAGGAGTCACCTAGGATGCCTCTAGAGAGGGAATTGGAATTTACAATAGACCTAAAATCGGGGACTGAACTCATAGAAATAACACCTTATTGAAAATAAACTAAACTAAGAGCACAGACAAAAATGGTCTGGAACAGAATATTGAAAATCAACAAGAACAGGGAAACTTACCCGTCAACAAAGGATGAGAAGAACTTAGCACCAAAGAAAATGAAAACCGCAACAACAGGTCCAACAACTTGCAAAGTTGAAGAACAACAAACCAGTGAACAACCACGAAGAGCTTGAACTGCAAGTGCAGGACCTTAACTTTGCAAAGTTGAATCAAACAAGAACCAGAATCATGGAACAAAACAACAAACAAGGATGGAGCACAAGAGCAGGGATGTATGGCATGAAAAAAACTGTATTGCAAGGCATATATACAATAAGCATTTAAGACCGACAGAACTCTTAGGTAAATAGTGAAGACAGTAAGGACCATTGAAGGGCATAGGCCTGTGAAAGCATTTAAGAAAAGATGTAGCGTGGCAGGACTGTTCTCTCGAAGCACGCAACAATAAAGAAAAAATCAGACATAGCAATATCATGGAGAATGTATTCCACCCAGCAGAAAATGTTAAGGGAAACACTCGAACTAATACTAGCATTAATCCACGTTCCACAAATGCATAACAAAATTTATGATTCAAAAATACCATATACTACCAAATACTATGGAAATGCAAACATATATTACATTGGGAATAGTGAAGGCGACAATAAGACCTCCAATCCGTTGTTCAATCAGATCTTGACAAACATGATACTTTATTATATGAAAATCGATATTTTAACTTCCCTTGTTCCAACAATAGACAATAGGGAAATATTTCTGGTCAACGCACAAGCTAATGCCAGGTCAATGATTTATCCATCGCTATAGTCCATCTATGCCTATGGCAGGGACTAATAAGGTTCAACATCCAACTTGTATGACATGTCAAAATCGTTGTCCATGTGCCTCTCTCCATCATCTTGTCCATGAAATGTACCTTGCATGTGTCTTTTAACATGCATGCCTGATAGAGTTTCCACCATCTTCTACGCATGCCCAGCAAGGTCAAGGGTTAGATTTTGTCTCTTACAATGGCTGTTAGAGTTTCCACCACATTCCAAGCATGTCCACTAGGGTAAGGGTCAAGTGTTCAATCGCCTTCGTCATGCATGTGCCTTACAAGATATCTGTTAAGTTAAGGGTGCCACTATTGTGAACGGTCGTTCCTCCAGGTGATGTCTCTTCTATGCCGAACCTTTTCCAGATTAAGCTCCAATTGTATCTACAAATATTTAGATTGTTCTTGGATATTTTGGAAAACCATCTAAATACACGACGAAAATCTCCTTAGGCTTCCCTACCAAGGAATTTCATCGATCCAATTTTGTCCATTAATTCAATGTCTTATTTCAAAAGAAATGGATTTTAACATTGTTGTATGTGCAAGAAAATGTAAGAGCTTTTGATTTCCTTACTTGTTGAGTTTGGTAGGAATATTTTCCTGAGATATATGGACATTGTTTCCTCCAAAACACTGCAAATCAAGAGTCAAAATGAAGGATCAAATTGTTTAAAAAAATGTTAAACACAAAACAATATACAGGTAAGGTAAAGAGAATATCATTGTTGCATACGCACACAACTGACATAGAGTCCTATGATTAACAACATACTTAGAGTGTTGTGGAGTCTTGTGCATAACCCTTTCGGTTCGTTCATTGAGAGTATGTCCTTGTCATTTGTGCCAAGAGATACAACGTCGAGGAATGTTGATAATTGATCTAGTGAACATTACCACAAGTCTCAAACATATATATGTGTACTCCATATTGATGATTGGTAGCAATCAAATCCTGTCTGATTCATTCTTCAGTTTCTCCCTTTTTTTTCTTTCATTGCTTGTTTGATTCCATCGACCTTGAATATTCACGGGGAAGAATGGTCTCTGAAAATGAAATATCTATTACATCTTTCCAAGATTTGGTCCAAAATTGAAGGATATATGTACATTATATCCATAGTAAAAGTTACAAAATCTCTATATTTTTTTAGCATAATTGTCGGAGTTCATAAAGTAATCAAATTTTCAAATTGGTTCTCATCTCGGGATGAGAACCAATGTCCCAAAAATAGGGACTCAACAACCACCAAAAAAAAATAATTATCTTATTAATGTTTAAGTACAATGAAAATCTAAAAGCTCAATTCTTCCAAAGGATTAGAATCAACTCTATCGTCATGAATATCAAGTTCTCAATAGATTATATTCTCAGACATGTGGGTTATGGATTCACAGATTAGAGTGAGAGAAAAAAAAAATTACTGGCAACAATTAAACATCTTCACAACATGCACGTGAGGGGTATCTCCTTTACACCATGGAACTAAACAATTCTTTTTGTACAAGTCCCAAAACTCCAGAGGTGCTTGTCTTCAATTTCAGTCTTGTGAAGTTCATAATAACCTCACATTTTCATGGCGCCCTCGCTCTAATATGGTCATCTATTTCAGAACCGGATAGATAGCTGGATCTCCACATACACGAGACCCTTTCCACAATTTTTAGATTTTAACCAACAAATCAAATAGTAGCAACCTCCCTATGTTTGGGATCTTGTACCAAAAAACTCTGCTCACCAAATGAATATTGAGCATCATCACTGAAAACGATACCAGAAGATAAAAAACGATACCAGATATGAAACATCAACGGGAAGAGGAAAAACGATAGGCATGCAGGTTGCAACGTTCTCCATGTAGGTTGCAAGTTTCAGGTACCACGCTCAATTGCTCACACTCGGGGGAAGGTCTCACCAAACTCCAATGGAAGGTAATTGCACAACTCCTCCACCCTCAAGTTTAATAGCAACAAGTTTTGTTGACACTCGCCTTCATGCTAGGATAGTCAGCATTCAAATGCAGTGATTATTCTTTGTTGTTCTCCTTTACATCGATTCTCCTTTTTGTTGTAGCGAATATTCTCCATGAATTGTCGTATTAGTTGATTGGCATATGACAGACTCTTCTAGCAGCTGATTGACTACAGACAACAGTCGTCCCTCACAGTTCTCACAACACACACGGCCTTCAACACTTACAACTCGCACAACACTCATCAAGCATACTCTTCTTCTTGCATATACGTGTAAATAATGGATCAAATAATAAAATAACAATGAACACTCAGCTTAACCTTTCTCATTACCAAATCATAAATTTATATAATGAGAGAAAATGTTATTAGATTTATATAATGAAAGAAGATGTTTATATAATGAAAGAAGATGTTACTGAAAATAATATTTTCCTACAATCTCTCAAATATATTTGCTAACCTTAATTATACTTTCTAGACATAACAAATAACAATAACACTAAAACAATTACATTTTAGGATATAATAAATAAATCATTATTCCATCCATTAAAATTATTAATATAACATGAAAATATTGTTATAACAATATGATAATTTGATAATAATAATGATATGAGTATTTTTATAATAACCAATATTGTTTATTAATAATAAAATAAATCAATTGATAGAAAACCTTACCTTAAATGAATTGATACATTAATGTCATAGTTATTAATAATATATATTTTATGCTATAGTTATGAATTATACATATTTTATTAGTTATTAATAATACATATTTTATTCTATAGTTATTAATTATACATATTTTATTAGTTGGTAATGATATGTATTAATAAAAAGCTCATTCACAAGTATACATATTTTCTTATTGGTTAATAATATGTATTAATAAAAAACTCATTCATAAGTATACATATTTTATTAATTGTTAATGATATGTATTAATAAAAAATTTATTCATAAATATACATATTGTATTAGTTGTTAATGATATTTTATTAATAAAAAACCCATTCATAAATATACATATTTTATTAATTGTTAATGATATTTTATTAATAAAAAACTCATTCATAAGTTTTTAAATGTTGTGTGTGAAATACCTACTAAAATACAAATAAAGAAAATCTTGAACATTCAACTTACATATTAATAAAAAAACGCATACATAAGTTTTTTAAATGTTGTGTGTGAAAAATCTACCAAAATATAAATAAAGAAAACGTTAAACATCCAACTTGTATGACATGTCAAAATCGTAATCGTAGTCTTTCTTCCATGCTTATGTAATCGTTGTCCATCTGCCTCTCTCAATCATGCTGTCCATGAAGTGTACCTTGCATCTGTCTCTTAACATGCCTGATAGAGTTACCACCACCTTCTACGCGTGCCCGGCAAGGTCAAGGGTTCGAGTTTGTCTCTTAGCATGGCGGTCAGAGTTGCCACCACATTCCAGGCGTGTCCACTAGGGTAAGGGACAAGGTCAAGGGTTCAATCGCCCTCGTCATGCACGTGCGTCACAAGATCTCTGTTAAGTATATACGTTTACTTAGTTTCTGGATAAGATGTGAGTTTGTAGTCGGAAGGAACAAGCAAAATCCGATTTAGTAATACAGAAATACTTTAAGAAGTTTGTGTGGTTTTGGAAGAATCTTTAACAAAATAAGTTTTAAGAAGCAAGGTAATTAATACTAATATGAATCGTGCATTTAAGGAATAAAAATGTTTCACGTTGAATCCTCTGGTAAGTTTGACATCAGTTCAAGATTTCTTACTCTGTTAGTGTTATGGTTATGTATATGGGTAATGTTATGACTTTCATTTTATGCATTGTCCTCAGCAACAATAGACACTTCAACAACAAACTGATGGGAAAAAGGTTGATAAGCAATACGTCATTGACTAACTTTTCGTTCCTTTTCTCTATTTATCTGTGCCTTTAATGATTTTCTGTCATTTACGGTTAGTGTCATGCTATGTGATTAACAAAAATGGTTACAAAGATCATTTATTAAATAATGATCTAAAAACAAGAACTCACTGTGTAAGATATAGAAACAAAAACTCGTATTACAACGTGAATGTGAATTAGGTTATATATTTCCATCATTAGAGTAGAGAGAACGAGCAGACATCAAATACATAATTCACACACCAACAATTCCGGCAAACTTGCTCTTCGTGTGCTCTGAACTGCCATGTCAATAGATTACTTTCTGAATCAAAGAGAAAACGATTTTACATTATACGTTTAAGCCAATTTTCCACTACCTAAGTCACGTTTAAGAAGCAAAATTTACGAACCAGTTGAGCCAATCAAAGTCCATTATCAATCAAAACTCGAAACTCGTCGCTGCTTTGGATTACTAACTCGCTGTACAGTTACACTTGCAATTCATGGCTTCTCTTTATTTGATTGATTACATGTTCACTGACATATGCCACTATTGTGAAGGATCGCTCCTGCAGGTGACGTCTCTTCTATGCCGAACCTTTTACAGATTAAGCTCCAGTTGGCTCTGCAAATCTTCTGATTGTTCTCGGATTTTCTGGAAAACCATCTAAATCCACGACGGAAATCTCCTTAGGCTTCCCTACCGAAGCACTTGAGATCGATCCAATTGTGTCCATTAATCCGATGTCTTATTTCAAAAGAAATGGACTTTAACATTGTTGTATGTGCAAGCAAATGTAATAGCTTTTGATTTCTTTACTTGTTGAGTTTGGTAGGAATATTTTCCTGACCAAATTCAGATATATGCACATTGTTTCCTCCAAAACACTGCAAATCAAGAGTCAAAATGAAGGATCAAATCGTTTTAAAAAATGTGAAAGACAAAACAATATACAGGTAAGGTAAAGAGAATATCATTGCTGCATACGCACACAGCTGACATAGAGTCTTATGATTAACAACATACTTAGAGTGTTGTGGAGTGTTGTGCAGAACCCTTTCGGTTCGTTCATTGAGAGTATGTCCTTGTCATTTGTGCAAAGAGACACAACGCCGAGGAATGTTGATAATTCATCTAGTGAACATTACCAGAAGTCTCAACCATATCTATGTGTACTCCATGTTGATGATTGGTAACAACGAAATCCTGTCTGATTCATTCTTCATTTTCTTCCTTATATTTTTCCTTTCATTGATTGTTTGATTGCATTGACCTTGAATACTCCTGGGGAAGAATGGTCTCAAAACGAAATATCTATTACAGCCTTCCAAGATTTGGCCCAAAATTGAAGGATATATGTACTAGCATAGCCGCTAACTCGCGGCTGAGAACGCGGAAAGGTATTGGCTGAGAACGCCGAAAGAAACGTTCGAAAATGAAACGCTCCATGCTCATGCAATAGGTGGGTTGGCCAGCCATCTAATATGAAACGCAAGAAGAGGTGGTACGGACAACCGAGGAGGAAGTTGAAGTAGTGCCCGTTAATAATCCAAACGTGGCAATTATATGGTGCTGCAATAATTTCTTAATATGATTAGGTAAATGTTAAAAAGTAAACAGGTTAACTGATGCATTCAAAAATACAAGAAAGTTATGAATCACATTCATTGATTTGGGAGGACTACTAAGAATATGCCAGCATCTTCAATTGTTCGCCATCATATTAGAATTTTAGATTAAAAGATCATTAATTGTGCCCATTACCAATAGGTATATGCCTTTCAGTGTAATTATATCCATAGTAAAAGTTACAAAATCTCTCTATATATTTTTAAGTATAATTGCCAGAGTTCATAAAGTATTCAAATTTTCTTGCTTTAAGTCTTTTTTGATAAAATGAGAAGCAAAGAAGATAATACCGAAACGACAAAATTGGAAAAAATAGAAAGTGAGCAGAGCATTTAGTATTGAGTATATCTGAGATAAATAGGCTCGAGCAAATCAAGAAACAAAACAAGAGATCCTAACTAACTCGTACAGCTGACCAGGATAGTTGGCAGTGTACAGTCACATACTTTACAGATATATATAACACTCCCTCTTAAACTCAACCGTTACAAACATCAGCACTAATAATTCCCAAGTGTTGTCTCTGAAAATCAAAAATGGATTTTCCCAATGGCTTTGTAAAAATATCTACGAGTTGATCTCAAGATCCACAAAATTGAAGTCCTATGTCACCATTATTGACTAACTCATGTATGAGTAAAAATGAGTGTCAATATGCTTTCTTTTCTTGTGAAATACATGATTTTTGGATAGAGGAATTGTTGAGGTGTTGTCGCAAAAGATAGGAGTTGGCTCATTTTCTATATGTGACATATCATTCAATATTATTCTCAGCCACACAACCTGACATGAAACTGAGTTAGCACCAACATACTCTGCTTCTGCAAACAATATTGATACAATGGGTTGCTTCTTTGATGCCCATGAAATCAGGTTCGTGCCGAGGAGAAAAACATGTCCTGAGGTGTTTTTCCTATCGTCTAGGCTTCCAACGAAATCATTGTCTGTGTAAACAGAGAGATGATTATCATCAGACTGAGTTTACCATAAGCCAAAATTGAGAGTGCCTCCAACATATCTCAAAATCCATTTCACCATCTTCCAGTGAGAATCTTTGGGGGATTCCATGAACCTAGAAACAAGGTTGGATGCATACATAATAGCAGGCCTAGTTGTTGTAAGATACAACGAACTGCCTACTAAACTTTTGTACAGGGTAGGGTCCACTGTAGGGCCTTCATATATCTTGCTCAATTTTGTGCCTAGGGGTATAGGAGTTTTTCTTGGATTGCAGTCTTCCATGCAGAATTTTTTGATGATGTATGTTGCATACTTTTGCTAACAGACAAAAATGTCTTTGGTTGATTGGTCAAAAATGTCTTTGGTTGATTGGTCATGATGCCAATATCTGTCATCTCAAAAATCAGATTGCATGGCATGTTTAAAGCTGACTAACTCAAGATTTTCGGTAGATATCATGTCATCAAAATATAAACACACAATCAAAATTGTACTGTGTTGATCAATTTTGGTGTAAGGAGTTGGCGCATTTTGGCTTCTGCTGAAACCACTCTTGATCAAGTAAGTATTAATTATGATGTACCACACTCTTGGAGCTTGCTTTAAGCCATACAAGGCTTTCGTCAACCGATACACTTTGTCTTATTGCTCTCTAACTTCAAATCAAAGTGGTTGATCCACATAAACCTCTTCTTCTAAGACACCATTTAGGAAGGTTGACTTGACATCCATCTGGTATAATTTTCATTTGTGTTGAGCTGCTATGGCTAAGAGAGTCCTTACAGTGTCCAACCTTGTTACTGGAGAAAAAGTTTGACCATAATCAATACCTAGTTGTTGTGAGAATCCTTTGGCAACAAGTCTTGCCTTGTGATTTTCAATCTGTCCCTTTTCATATTTAGTTTATTTTTGTAAAACCACTTGACACCAATACTTTTCTTGTGTCCAGGTAGATCAACAAGATCCCATGTCTTGTTCTTCTCAATGGAGTCAATCTCCTGGTTCATGGCTTGAACCCAATGTGGCTCCTTATATGCCTCTTTAAAATATGTGGGTTGACATGACATTAATGCAAAAATATTGCGTTGATTAATGTCATCCAACTGCTGATGGATTTCTCTCAAAATTTGAGTTCTCTGATTTGGAAGTTCATAGGACGAGTTTTTGATGGAAGTTGAGTTATCCTAAGAACTTTCAGATTGTCCTTGTACCTACAGCCTTGCAAGCGCAAGATGATGTGTTTGTTGTCATGAATTCTCTGTGTCTTCAGGATGTGACAGCAATGGATCTTGATTGTCCATTGGTTGATTTTCAGACTCGTTTCAGAACTTATTTTCAAAAAAAATTACATCTCTGCTGAGAATCAATTTCTTTGAGATTGGATTGTAGAACGTGTAAGATTTTGATGTTTCATTATAGCCAGAAAAGACGCATTTCTCACTCTTATCATCCAGTTTCTTCCTTAATTCAGAAGGTATGTGAGCGTATGTTATTTATCCAACTGTCTTGAGATGAGCAACATTTATCTTTGTCCCACTCCATGCTTCTTGAGGGACCTTCATCTTGAGACTGGTGGTTGGAGATCTATTTAGGAGATAAGATGAGTATGCTACTGCTTCAACCCAAAATGTATTTGACAAACATTTCTCTTTGAGAAGGCTCATTTCGATGTTCTTTATGGTCTGATTTTTCCTTTCAGCCACTCCATTTTGTTGTGGAGTATACTTGGCTATAAGTTGCATGATGATGCCTTGTGATTTGCAGAAATTTGTAAATTATTTGGAGCTATATTCTCCTCATCCATCTGACCTGAGTGTTTTTACATATTTTCCACTCTGTTTTTCAGCTTCAGCTTTGAATTCTTTGAACCTTGCAGAATTTTCAGACTTGTGTCTCAGAAAATAGATCCAAATTTTCCTGCTAAAGTCATCAATAAACGTTAGAAAATAAAAGCTACCACCTATTGACTCCATTTGCATTGGTCCACATAGGTCAATGTGAACTAGTTCTAGGTGTTGTTTGTCTTGAGTGGAGGACTGTGGAAAACTAGTTCTCTTATGTTTTCCAAGTATGCAAGACTCGCATGGGGTTTTTTTCTCTTTGAAGACAGGTGGACCTTTGACCATGGAGTGATTATGTAGAAGACTTAGACTCTAAAAGGGTATATGTCCAAATATTGTATTCCAAACCATAGTTTCATTGGGGGTGAATGCACTTCGTGCATATGATTGGATCAAATTTGCAGTTCTAAGGGTCTGGAGAAACATTCTATTCCTGGTCATGTGGATTTTAGAAATCAATTTTATGTTGGGGGTTTTATCATATATCCTACATGATGCTCCTTCAAAAATTGCCTTATAGCCAAGTTCAATTAGTTGTCCTACACTTAACAGATTATGTGTCAGATTTGGAACATGTTAGACATTGTCTATGTCTTTCTTTACATTTTGTTTAGTAAGAATAGGGACAATTCATTTTCCTTGAACTTTGACTAAAGAATCATTTCCAAGTGTGATATCAGATGAAATTGAAGAATCAATGCATGAGATTAAATCTTTGTTACTTGTCATGTGATTGCTACAACCACTGTCCAACAACCAGAGATCTTTATGTTGTTCTTCAGTCTTGTGGCATGAGAAAAACATACCATCTGAGGTTTCTCCTTCATGATTTGAGACATGTGTTCTAATGTACCCCAAATTTCCAAAATAAAAAAGAAATTGATAGGTGCATTAATACTTCTTTACTCAGATATACTTAATTGTATAAAAACTATAATTGTTTCTATCGGAATATGAAGCCTACTTATTCATAGTTACAAGTGACTAATAACACGGCAGTTAACCTCCTCATGAAGTTTATGCTTATTAAACTAATCTGGTACCTGTCATAACAAATTGTTCTAACAGACTAGAGTTTAAAACTATTATTGGAAGCAGTGAAATTTGATTCTTTCTACAAGTCCAAAGTAATTCTATCCTAACATGCTTCTTCCTTTGTAAAGGAAAAGGTACTTGTTAAAAAATTTATCTTTTATACAGGCCTTAACACCTTCCACTATATCCAACATGTGAATACCTTTAAAACTTATCGTAACTAGTCCCATACGATAAGTACCCTTAATAAACTCTTATCACCCATGTATCGATTTGAGTTGGAGTTATAGTTGGGACATACAACCCTTACCCTATGTCTATGCAAATATATATATATATAGTCTCTATATCTATAGCCATACTAGGCAACAGTTTTTTCTTGAATTTATAATATATAAATTATCATATATCTGCCCGAAGTAAATAACGATAGACACATATATCAGAGTGTATACGTATCTACTTATACAAACTTTTCCCTTACTGTATGCACATTCAAGTTAATACTTACAGACTAGCAATGCTTGTTAGTTTCTTGTTACTTTAATTATAGTAGTTACACGAAGTCAATACATACTAGATGTAACGAAAAAGGTTGTTCTTGCATGTAAGGTTCAACGTTTAAGGGGGGTGGCACTTAGCCTCGTGGCACACTTAAATCGACCCTAATAAATCAACCATTCCTCACGCAATTCACCCAACTTGGTAAATAAATATTGCACTAACAATGATATAAATGTGAAGTTAAATCTGGTCCATAAAATACATTTACCACTAGAGTTGTCATTTAAACCAGGTGGGTGTCATACTGAGCACTTGGGTAGTCTTGACCAATGTCGGCTTGCCATGTTTGATCGTTCACATGGATAGTGTACCATGCATTCTTATCACACCATTCCTCCCTATTGTAATAGGTGCGAGACTTATTCTGTCAGTGTAATTGATCCAAATTCTTTTCGACACGAAATGAGATCGGAGATATAATAAAGAAATGCACAAAGATATCACAGATATTCAATAATATAACAGAAATGTATCAGATATGAAACCATAAACACAGATATATAGCAATACATGATTTCTATTAATGAAATAAATGTACAGATACTGTAAAAACATAGAGTGAAAGACTCGCTATAATGGTGGCAGCTTATCTCTGAGAAGAGATGTGACGGCTACTCGCATTCGCAAGAAGATGATTACAATGAGGCCTTGAAGGAATTTTTTACAATAAACAAGAATTCCAAAAACCCTATACATCCAAAAACCTAACCCTAGGAGATGAAGCGCCAAAAGTCATGTGGGCCCCGTTTGGGTAAGTTAGTACATCAACTTTCCGGGGTCACAACTTTTGCATACGATCTCCATTTTAGGCGTATGATAGCTCGTTGGAAAGGTATCATCCAGGAGATTCATTTTGGGAGATAAATTATTCCTTCATCTATCTTTGAAAACCTCGATATCGAAAATCCTTCATTTAGGCCCTCAAAATGGCCCCAAAAGTTAAAAACCTGCTAAAAATAATAAATTGCCAAAATTGCCAGAAAAATGTTTTGACCCAGTTGAAAAAGGTGGGTGGCCACCGATATCCACCTGGATCAGTAACCCTAAGTTTATGTGGAAAAAACCCCCCTCTGCTATATCGGCGTTTGTTCCCCACGCAAAACCTTTGTGGCTTCACTCTGTGTGTATTTGGAAACATGGAGATATGATTTTTGATCCTGAATGAGACCCATCGAATCCTCTCTCTATGAAAGGTAATTTTGAACCTTTCTTCCTTATATTTTTCCGAACTTTCGAAGTTAAACTTGTTTGGAATGGTTGGTGTTTTAGCAAAGTTTGCTACCTCTTTCTCGTGGTATTTTTCCCAGTTTCTACACTGGTCTAAAACTTCCATGTTTTGTTTAGTGTTCTTACTATATTTATGCTACCTCAGGAGCATCATTCCTAAAATCTCTTATCTCCATCTAGCAATGGATTAAATAAAAATACTCTCAGTGAATATTTATGGAGGTACTCTGTGAAAACCCTAAACATAGTTGAAAAGGGTCACCTTCCATGCTATCTCACTGAATATTTAAGGGGTTATTTTGTAAATCTTTGTCTATATAATCTCCCTTTGTCATTAACAGTGTGGATTTAACAAAAGATTTTTTGTTTATGTTTAATCTTTGAGTTCCATGCGGTGATGGTTGGGAATACAAAAATCCCTCTGCTTGTGACGAAGAAGGTGTGGATAAAACATACTGCCACATGTGATTTATTTTTGAGTTCAATACTTGACCTTCCGTAGTATCCTTGGTACATATAAATAAAGGTAGACGTATTTTAACTTTCAGATCTTTATATTATACTTCTATTTGAAAAGGTATAACATGATTTTCTCACCTATAATCTCAATATCCAAACCCATGTTCTTGGGTCTTTCCTTCTGAGTTCTCTACAGAAAATTAGATAAACTATAAATTCCTCCAGTCCATATCCAGACTTAAGGCCGAGACCTTTTTGGTACACTATTGATTTTTTAGATGGTAAGGTTTTTGTCGTGACTCATCTATAAGCATGTATCGTAATTCTATTCCTTTGTCTAATCCAGGATCACTTACTCATAGTAAGAAATCATAGTTAATCCTACGATATTCCTTTTTATATAGCCCTTGGATTTCGAGTAACTCACAGTAATAAAATAAGAATCGAGACCTACGCTTTCCTTTGCATATTCGGTAAATCATTTTACCATTTTGTGGGCTCCTAGACTGTGTACTAGGTGCATACAATCTAGATCTATCACTTGGGATTTATGTCTGCGTAAGTAAAGCTATACTGTACCATTGTTTGGATACACAGTTTTATATACATACTTTTGATCTGTTTAACATTAAAATTTCTTAGTTCGTAAAGTCTCTTAATATTTTTATAGTTTGTGACCTGTACCAACTTCTTATTTCTGTGATGATTCATCAAACACATTCTGTATTTATGAGAATCTTATACACATATTTCATCAACTAATGGTGGGGCCCCTGTCTTTTGCAAGGGTATCCATCAGCTATTCCAGGGTCCACTACTCCCCTTCTGGTTGCATATAGATCATTTCTCAAAGCCGGTGTGGACTGCTTCTATGCCAACGTTAAACTAAGTATCACTTTATTCTCTTAATAGATTTATTTTGGTTAATTATCCCTTATTACCGTTTTGTTAATTCTCACTCTTTCCTTTTTTCAGGTCTTAACCACTCTACTCAAATGGATCTACTAATTCTCCTCACTCGAAAGGTATTCGAGTTCTGACTCACAGTGTTAAATTGAAGTTTTCATGTTCAAATCATAACAGTACAAAGTTCTATATTAAGGCACTATCATTATAATAGAATTTGCACCAGGATTCCCTAGATAATCTGGTTACTTATAATTTAAAACCTTCATGGAAAGGAATAGATTTCGAACAATTTGAACAAGGGAGAAACCCCAAGAAAAAAAATTATTTTATTTAGATTTCAATAGCTATGAAGATATGTATTGGAATTTACTTTTGGGTTTACTGAAAACAAAGGATCCATAATATTTTGTGTCTTTTATGTAGACCATATGATAGAAAAGCACTTGAATCTCATGTAATTCAATAAGACAACCCCAGGTCTTCTATGCGTGAATATATTGGATACTTTTATTTCAGTCCTGTGTACATAGTTATACAGCCATAACTATATATATGTCTATCTCCTTTCTGTATTTTCCTTCCATAATTGTGTTTGGCATTGTATATTTTAAATACCCCTTAAGTGAATATATATATATATGGTACAGATTTTGGTTATCATCGTAAACTATTGTTCTATATAGGTTGAATACAAACCTTTAAAGGCATACATAAACTTTCATGCCGTTTTATTGTAATGATTATTTATGCATACTTATCCTTAACCCTACATTCATACTTGTACCACAATATTTCTAATAACAACCACAGATCAAAATTAATATTTGTTTTCCTGTTGCGGTCTGGAGAGTGCATCATATGAATAGGAAAGCTTTCATACATTTATCAATAGCTAACACACACGACAGTTTTTTCTTAACTCTAATTAATAAATAAATTCACACCGTAAAGACTTGTCCTATGATTCACTTCATTCTACCAGCCAATAATCCAATAAAACAATTCACCAAGTATTAGGTAGATATAAAAATAAATCATACAGAATTACAATACATATACTATTTTAGTGATTAAATCAAAATGACTTCTGTTTAGAGGGTTAGTCAATAGAAATAAGTCACTCAGAACTGTATAGATGTAATGTTATCAGCCATTTAAATCAAGAAACATATGACCAGAGAAAGAGTAGATGAACATATCTGAGCAAGTTTGTTGAACAACAAATGGAACAACCACGTTCCTCCCAACCTTAGAATGGAACAACCAATGCTACTTTCTTCGTTCACCCCCTAGCCTGCCCTTGAATCCATGGGGGCAAACTACATAACTCTTCCTCAGCAATTGTCCTCCAATTTCAACAACTTCTCCATGCCTCACACTCAGAAAACAATGTTTATAACAGCAAGAGATAATTATTTCCCCCCAACATACTAGGCAACGTCCTTCTTCCTCTCATATGCTATATATCAAAAGCAATTTTCAATAGGCCTCCTTCCCCCTTGGAAATTCTCATAGCTTTCGAAATCCCTGATTTTCAAGGGCTTCCAATGGCCAAATTATTGATTTTCCACTTGTCACATTCAGCCCTGAGGTAGTTCCAACATGTTCCCCTCTCATGGAGTCATGGTCAACTGATTTAGGTGTTCTTTGTTTTCTGCAGTTCTTCTTTTTGGTGCTTGTTGTCTTCAACGATCTTTTGAGCGTATTTCAAACTGCAACCTTTTCTCTAAGCTTTGTGAAGAATCTTGTGTTTCGTGTTCTCGTCTGCAAGACAATGTAGGCTCTGTGCTTCTTCGGATCGGGCTACTCTCTAGACTATGTGAAGAGGCTTAAGTCTGAAGCTCTGATACCATGATAATACTATGATAAAATGAGAAGCAGAGAAGATAATAAAGAGAAGACGAAATTGGAAAAAACAGAAAGTGAGGAGAGCATTTAGTATTGAGTATATAACTGAGCTAAATAGACTCGAGCAAATCAAGAAACAAAACAAGAGATCCTAACTAACTCGTACAGCTGGCCATTATAACTGGCAGTGTACAATCACATATTGTTGAGATTACATATATATTTAACATTTTTGACAGAGTACTTTAATAATATTTAAAGAAAAAATTATGCAAATGATTATAGTTTTGTCGATTTCTATAACACAAAAGGTATAAGTAATTCAATCTCTAGGCCTTAAGCCTGATTTATTACTAAGAATTTTCTAAAAGATTATGTGGCTCAAGCATCTTCTCAATCTACATTAGAGAGGAAAATTAAAAGAAAAAGAAAGATTATGCGGAGAATATAAAGAAAAAGAAAGAATATGTGGCTCAAATTTCCTCGATGATTTGACTAGCTACGGTTTTTATATTACAAAAAGCTAAAATATACAAAGATTACTTTAAAACAATTTGATGCTTTGAGTCTTTTTGACAGAGTATTTTCATAATCTTTAAAAAGATTATAGTTTTGTCCATTTGGTTAACACAAAAGGTTTAAGTAGTACAATCTGAGGCTTCAAGCTCTATTTATTACTAAAAATTTTCTAAAATAATTATGTGGATAAAGTATTTTCTCAATCTTCTTTAGAGAGGACAAAGAAAAGAAAAAGAAAGATTATGTGGATCAAATTTCTTAGTTGATTTTAAGAGCTAGGGTTTTATATTACAAAACACTAAAATATACAAAGATTACTTTAAAAAAATGTTAACCTGTGTTATAGGGTTTTATATTACAAAACACTAAAATATACAAAGATTACCTTAAAAAAATGTTAACCTTTGTTATAGGGTTTTATATTACAAAACACTAAAATATACAAAGATTACTTCAAAGGCATTCCCTCCAGCGAAATAGTAAATAAATTTGCAAAATAGTAAATAAATTTTCCTTCTTTCGCCCTTCCACATCTAGAACATATTCAATTTTTCATCAATTCATTGAAAATCAATTAAGCAGACCATTATCAGTATCTTTCTTTATGGAAAGAAATGAGAGAAAGAACAAAACGCTCAAATATACAAAGATTACTTTAAAAAATTGAACCTATGCTCTGTTTTTGCAGGTATTGAGCTCATCTTATTTGAAAGGATTTCCCTCCAGCGAAATAGTAAATTAATTTTCCTGCTTTCGCCCTTCCATAGCCAGGACATTTTCCATTTCTCATCAATTCAGCGAAAATATATTATGCAGGCCATTATCATTATCTTGATTTTATGGAAATAAGTTGATAAGATTGATCGGGCAACAGTTGCATTTGATCAAGGTGGCCAGGCGATGAGAGGTGGGCTACGCGCCTATGCAGCATGTCAGGGTCGCTTGCATGAAAGTTTCCTTGACACAATAAGCACCTCGACTACAAGAGACCTCGCCTGAGGAGAGTATGTAGGGAGACGTTAGCTGCAGAGAAACCTCTGAAGAATATCCGAGTTTTAGAGGTGCACAAAAGCTGGTATAAAATGGAGAAATTGAATAGTCAATGAACAACTAGTACAAATCATCAAGCTACCAAATCATCACTATAGCACCTGCATTAATAGAAAAAGTTTATAATAAACTTTTTCTATTAATGCCCCCACCCACATGGCTGCTGCATAAAAGACAATGACATCCAATATTTTTGGTATAATGATAAATTTGTTTCATAATATATTTATGTTTATTATTAGTCCCTTGATTATTTATATTTATTATTAGTCCCTCACAAGGGACTATAGGGATGAGCTCGACTGGTTGAATTTGAATGAGAATTAATTGGGATAAATTTGTTTCATAATATATTTATGTTTATTATTAGTCCCTGACAAGGGACTATAGGGATGAGCTCGACTGGTTGAATTTGAATGAGAATTAATTGGGTTGAATTTTAAATATTTTGTTTTAGTTTAGTTTAAGGTATTTTATAATGTTTTTGTATTTTTTTAATTAAATAATAAAACTAAATGTATTTGATTCATTGTATATTTTGAAGTCTTGTATATTGGTTATATATTTTGAAGTATATTTTGTATAAAACTAAATATTGAGCAATTGAATAAAGTGTGGACGACAACTAACACTACTGTAGTTGATGATTTTTAAGTATATTTTGTATAAAACGAGCAATTGAATAGAGTTGAACATATTCTTAATAGGATGCAACTAATACTACTATAGTGGATGATTCACCTGTGATAGAGAATTTCAAGGAAAATGTGATAGAGAATTTCAAGGAAAATGTGATAGAGAATTTAGAAAAAGAAAATAACCAATAGGATAAATAGTTGATAACCAATCTATGAATAAATTATTCAATGCCCTAGATGTAAATATGTTCTAGATGTTTGAGATATTTTGAAGAATCTTTCACAACATTTGACAGTACATGAAAATAACTTTAAACAATATGTGAGAGATATTCTTATATAGGAAAATATTTCAAGTTTATAATATAAATTATTTTGAAGAATCTTTCACAACAAACATTTGACAGTACATGAAAATAACTTTAAACAATATGTGAGAGATATTCTTATATAGGAAAATATTTCAAGTTTATAATATAAATTCTTGTGCATTTTGCATGCGATCACTTATTTCTATGTTTTGTAGCTTTGTATACACAAAATTATAATGCTTATAATATAAATTGTTGATTATTGTATATATGTGTTACTCTATTGGTTCTATATTTTGTGGCCTTGGTCAATTTAAGGTCACTTGTATTTTACAAATTGATGGTTTGAGGTATTGTCACTAAAAAATTATTTTATTTATCTTTAATAAGACATTGAGTTGTTAAATTTTCATTTGGTTTGTTGTAGGAAAGTTTAAAGTACATCTTGATGTTTATAACTCTTAAAAATCAGTGATTTGAATGACATTTTGATATGTTTATATAAAAAAAATTTATTTTATAAAAATAACGAAATTGTATGACCTTGTCTTTAAAAATTAACATAATTTTTTTTTGTTTCCTTAAATTGAGACATTATAATCACATTTTTAAAATTCCATTTAACTCACTTTGCAAAAATTCCTTCCTATATGAATGGAAAAAATTGAGAATACATACCGGCTTTCAAACTTTTTGTTTTAATGTCATTATAAATGAAGTGTTTAAATAAAGATATATAAATGTCATATATGTGGTCATAGTGAATATGAGAGTTAATACTAGTTTGGAAGATGTTGTTGATATTTGAAATGAAAAAAATCTTTTTTTAATCGGAAACCATAAATAGAACAAGTTGTAGTATTGGAAAAAAACTAAATTGAAAGTGTGGTGAAACCATAAATAAAACAAGTTGTAGTATTGGAAAAAAACTAAATTAAAAGTGTGGTGATAAGTATTAATTTTTTTAGGTCTTTTCAATTCAAAATATCTAAATACTACTTAAATAGTTATTATGTTGTAATATGAATAAAAGATGTTATTGAAAAATACATTCTCTAAATACACTTTGTTACTTACCAACAAAATTTAAAATAAAAATTATTATACAATTTTTTGATTTTTTTTTTTTACAATTTAATGAATTTTTTTTTTAATGATATGTAATTCTCATATGAACATAAATACTACAAATCAAATATGTTTCTAATATATTCATCCAAACTTTCACTAGAGATAGATCAATCCCCATATTGATAAAATCTTATCCAGGATGGGAAAATGAATATGCGGGGCTAATGTGGGTTCTATTCCCCTTTTTTAACACACTACCTCATATCACTGAGAACCATGATTAAATTGCAAGTTCAATACAACATTCACATAGTTTTGGTGAATCAATGTCTATGATTATATATCATTTTAATACATGGAAAGTGAGAATGATATTAATAAACATTTTTTTGGTTTATTTATTTTAGGTTGATTTTTTATATACCATTTTAATATATGGAAAGTGAAAATGATATTAATAAACAATTTTTTTGGTTTATTTATTTTAGGTTGACTTTTTTCATTAACAAATTTGATTTACAAATACATAATTAAAATCTTTAATTTCTAATATATAAATTTGTCTTTAATTTCTAATATATATTTTTTTATAAATTTATAATCTTAAATTAGTTAAGTCATCTTATTACATAAACATAAAGGTATAAATTGATTGTATCAAATTAATTAATATGAGTGTATGTTCAATATAACAATATAACATGGACATACATAGTTTTGGTGAATCAATATCTATGATTATATATCATTTTAATACATGGAAAGTGAAAATGATATTAATAAACTTTTATTTTCGTTTATTTATTTTAGGTTGATTTTTTTACATTAAGGGATTTGATTTTCCAATATATAATTAAAGATTTTAATCTCCAATATATAATTTTTTGAAAATTTGTAATATTAAATCATTTTTTTTATTGAAGTTATTTTATCATATAAACATCAAGGTATAAGGAGATTTTATCATATTAATTTGGCTATTAATATGAGTGTATAAATGGTCAATTTTCACTAGAACATTCGGTTAAGGCGTGGGTTTCATTTGTGAGGTGACTTGAGTTGAATATCCTTACGATGTGTTTAGTCAGGGGGAGACACCCAAAAATACATCCATGTTAAGATCCCCGGGTGATTTTGATGTCTTAGATGTGTAACATCCCAATCTTGCGCACACTGAGTGAACTTATCCTTGAGGAAACTTGCTTGCAAGTGATCCGTATTATTATACTATCGGTCGTTTGATTATGATTATGAGACATTATGGATTAATGATATGTTATTTTGTTGTATTCACATAGAAAGGTGTTATTGACTGGGTTCTCCTGAGTGTGCAGGACTTTGGACATTGAGGATGTAGAAGCATCGATGAAGCCCCTTGGACTCTAGATCGAGTCAGGGAGAGGACTGTTGGGTTTGAATGTTATTGATGTGCGACATGTACATATGAATAGAGGTTATTATGTTTGCTTAATGTTCTGACATGATTCACTGATGGATGCATGTTGACGAGAGCTTGTCGACCAGACTCACATGTGGAGTAGAGGGGTCATGCAAGACAACTAAAGAATTGAGGAAGAGGTGTGGAAGCAACCCTGACACAGCGTGTTAGCACTCCTACCATGGCTCGAACTGTAGGTTAACGATTACCTAGTTCGAGAAAACCCACGATGTCATGAACGCAGACTGTGATAGTCTCTCACGATGATTCTAAGGGGCACGCAATAAGGCATGGGCCTTAGTCTCCCATAAGATCACCTAGCGGAGTATTGACTCCAGGGGTTTTTGACATCTACCAAAGTCAGTCAAGAGGCTAGTGGCACCCTTGGAGCATGTAGTATGTCCTGAAGGGCATGTCGCACAAGGAAAACAGAAAGAGGTGAGTGGCACCCTTGGAGCACGTAGTGAGTCCTGAAGGGCACATCGTGCAAGGAAAATGAAAAGAGGTGAGTGCCACCCTTGGAGCACGTAGTGCATCCTGAAAGGCACATTGTGCAAGGAAAACATAAATAGGCAAGTGGCACCCTTGGAACACCTAGTGCGTCCTGAAGGGAACATCATGATTTTAATTGGTAAGTGAATAAACCGAGTCAGCCTTAAAATGAATGATGTAATAAGTAAGAATTATAAACAAATTTTGCTAATAAAAATGTCACCCAACCTAGAGAAATTAAAACCTAGGTCTAAGTCGAACATATGGTCAAAAAATAATAATAAATAAACATGTAAGAAGAAGGGGGGTAAGAAATTCAAATTAAATTATTAAATTCTAATTATCATGGAGGATTAAAAATTTAAAAAGGGAAATGGTTGTTTTTATCTATTTTTGCGAATTTAATTTTAGTTAAAAAAAAGGAGGGTAAATGGTTGTTTCATCTACACTTGCTAAATCACTTTTTAATTAAAGAAGAAAAAGGGTAAATGGTTGTTTTATCTACACTTGGTAAATTGATTTTTAGTTAAAAATAAAAAAGAGGGAAACTTAAAAGAAATAGGAAACTTAAAGAAAAAGAGGAAACTTAAAGAAAAGGGGAAATGTAAAGAAAAATATAAATGTCTAACTTAATAAGGAATATTGCCTTGGGAACTTGCTACTTATGAACTCAACTAGGAATTAAGGAAGGCGTAAGTCATTTAAGATTTGTAAGGGAATATTGGGACATCAAGGAGAGTTTTTAGGAATGATTTTAGGTGGCTAAGCGAAATAGGAATATTTAATTAATTAATAAAATTGATTTTCTGGTACAACTAGGGGATGGGTGACATGTGTATGGGGTAGGATTTTCCTAATTAAAATTAATGAAAAAAGAATTTGTAACATCCCGCTCTGGTGCACTGCGCGGACTTATTCTTTGAGGACACTTGCTCACAAGTGATCCGGATTATTATGCTATTAAAAGTTTGGATTTTATTTATGAGACGTTATGGGATGATGACATGTTGTTTTACCACCTCGACATAGACAGGTGCTATTGACTCAGTTTTACTGAGTGTGCAGGATTTTGGATCTCGAGGATACAAAGGCATTGATGGAACCCCTTGGACTCTGGATCAAGTCAGGGAGTGTACCATTGGGGTTTGATTGTTTTACTATGATATTAGTGCATCTGATTAGATGATATGATATGGATATGTTTTGACATGATTTGTCGATGATGCAAGCTGACGATAGCTTGCCAAACAGACTCACATGTGGAGTAAAGGGGTCACACATGACTACCAGAGATGTTGAGGGAGAGGTGTGGACAACATCCCTTCCAGAACCTACTAGATCTCCCGATGTGGCTCGAACTATAGGTTAACGTTTACCTAGTTCGAGAGGACCCACGATGTCATGAGGGCAGACTGTGACAGTCGCTCACGATGATTCTAAGGGGCAGGAAATAAGGAAGGGGCCTTATTTATTAGAGGCCCCTTAGTCTCCCACAAATTCACCTGACAGAGTATTGATTACAGGGGATTTTGATGTCTACCAAGTCAGTCAAGAGGCGAGTGACACTCTTGGAGCATGTGGTGCATCCTAAAGGGCACCTCACGCAAGAAAAATGGAAAGAGGCGAGTGGCACCCTTGGAGCACACAGTGCGTCTTGAAGGGCATGTCGCGCAAGGGAATAGACGAGGTGAGTGGCACCCTTGGAGCACCTAGTGCATCCTAAAGGGCCCGTCGCATTGTTTTGATAAATAAGTGAGCCTAGATGGCCTTAGGATGAACAATGTGATAACAATTTAAAAAAAAAAAATTCCCTAATAAAATGTCGCCCATCACGAAAATTAAGGTCCAGGTCTAAATCATGCTAATGGTAAAATTTTATCTTTTTATTAAAATAATATATATATATATATATATATATATATATATATATATATATATATATATATAATTTAAAAACAAAATAAATAAAGAGTATGATTCTCATTAAATGTTGTAACATGGAGGGAGTAAGAAATTTAATTTATTCAAAGAAAAAAAAATTATGTAGGAATAAAAAAAAAAGGAATTAATTGTTTTATCTTTTTGATAATTTAAAGTATACTAATTAAATGAGAAAAGGAAAAAATGGTTAATTTCCACACCTGCCTTTTTGAGTTCTAATTAAAAAGGAGAAAGAGGGAAAACCTAAAATATTAGGAAACTAGGAAAAGAGGTAAACATAAAAAGGGAAAAAGGGAACATAAGGGAAAAAGTGGAAATTCAAACTTAGTAAAGTATCTACCCTTTAAGAACATTATAATTTAAACTGAACTAGCAATTTAATGGTGGGGAAAGTCATTAAAACATGTAAGAGAATTTGGGGACACCTATGAGAGATTCTAGGAGTAACTCTAGGTGGGTGAGGGAAATAAAGATAATTAATTAATTAAAGAAATTAATTTATGGAGGAATGAAGGGGATGTGTAACACTTGTATGAGGAGGAATTTTTAGGAATTAAATTTTAAAAACTTAACTAAACAAGATTTTTGGAAAGTAAGGAACCATGAAACTCTATATAATGAAGGGAGGAGATGGAGGTTGGAGCTCTTCTATTTTTGTAACGTTATGCTGCAAAAATATCTACTTGATTGACTTAACCTGTGGGAGTTGGGATACCCATCTTGGTGAGGAGTGGTAGCTCAACCTTTCGAGGCGAGCTGGGAGCTAGTCGAAATCTCTAAATAGTGAGTGTGTGGCCCCTTTGGGGCTCGGGGGGCTAAGGGGGAAGAATAGTACCCCTAGCATTGGGTGGGAGGTACTAGTGTAGTGTTGTCGGTCGGCACACAAGAGTTGCAAGGAGAACTCGAGATGTCCACTCCGAACATGCAACGGTATGCTTTCTTCGTTTTGTATGGTAAATTGTTTTAGAACTTATGCTTGAATCTACATTTTTACTTGGGTGAGTGAACTGATTGTCTAGATGATTTTCTGAAATTTTCTTAGCCTAGCTCGATGATAGATCGACTCCCATGGCTTTAGTTCCCTGCACGTCTTGACCTCCTTGTTGTGTTGATTATGACCTTCATGGTTGTTTATCCTTCGTCCCTAGCTCACCAATCCTCACCTGAGCAATCGGCCAGGAGCTTGATATACAGTCGTCGCCTTAGCATTAAAAGACCTATGGATCTCAATGCTTTTCTTTTCTATGTGAGGATGATGAGCGAAGGATGAACCTGTTAGCCGTCTACCCTTGATGTTTGTCCCTGGTTGATTGTTGATTATGCCATCTGGCAATGACCTCTGTGTGTGGATTATCTTGTGTGTTGGTTGCTTTTTCTCTATGAATTGACTGATAGAACCCCTGCAATCATTCCATGACCCTTCCCATTGGATCCTTGTGTTCTCTTACTATTGTCTACGATGTATTGGGGTATTATGGCAATAAAAAATGAAATGAATTCATCTCTGCATTTTACATTGGGTATTATGGCAATGAAAAACTAAATGAATTCATCTCTTCATTTTACATTGGGTATTCTGGCAATGAAAAACGAAATGATTTCTGGTCTGCATTTTTATTTTGGCTATTTTGGAAATGAGAAACAAAATGAATTCATCTCTGCATTTTACATTGGGTATTCTGGCAATGAAAAACGAAATGAATTCATCTCTACATTTTACATTGGGTATTCTGGCAATGAAAAACAAAATGATTTTTGGTTTGCATTTTTATTTTGTATTCTGGCGATGGAAAAGAGGAATTATTCTTGTCTGCATTTCGTTTTACCTTTGGGGCAATTTTTCCCTTGATGAACACTGTGTTTTTCTTTAAAATTTTGTTACCATTTGATTCATGTTAATGCCCACATTTTTTCTTTTCATTTCATCAAATTTATTGTTGTGAAAGACCAAGATTTGGAAATTAAAAATGGACTGTGTTGCATGCTGAAATCACCCATGATTTTATCCATTTATATCACAACTTTACTTGCCGGAATGAAGACGTTTTTGATAATCAGAAGTTGATTGTGTTTCTATAGAAATCATCCACGATTTTATCCATTTAAATCACAACTTTACTTACCATAATGACCACATTTTTGATAATTATAAGTTGATTGTGTTGTTGTAGAAATCACCCACGATTTTATCCATTTAAATCACAACTTTACTTGTTGGAGTGACCACATTTTTGATAATTAGAAATTGACTGTGTTGTCGTCTTAATTGACCACGACTTGCCTTAATCATTGCTTGAGTTGTTGTTGACTGACCACGATTTGGTCCTTCTGCAGTTTTGTTTGTCCCTTTTATCCTCCTTCACATTGAACGCAGACCCAACGTTCTCTCTACCAAGATTTAATTACCACAACAATGTTACTGGCCATGTTGATTATCATGTTAACTGCAATAATAAATGCTATTTTGTTGCCTTATTAATTACTAGAATAATTGTTGCAACAATGTTAGTGGTTAGCAACCTCCTTTTTCTGTTAAAGGCCATGTTAAATGCAACATGAAATGCTATATTTTTGTCTTATTAATTGCCAGAACAATTGCTATAGCAATGTTATTGGTCAACAGATTCCTTCTATTGATTAAATTCCACAGTGAGTTAAATAGTTAACAGTTATATAAATCGCCTGGTTATTACGCTAAGAATGGTTATGTTAACAGTCATCCAAATTGTCTTGTTAATGTTATGTTAATTGTATGTTAACTAGAATGTTAAATGCCTTGTTATTGCTATATTACTTATTATGAAAACAATCATGTAAACTACCTTGTTAATGCTATATTAATTGTCATGTAACTGCTATGATAATCACCTTGTTAAATTGCTACAACACTATTAATAGTTAGCAATTCCCTTCTCTATGATAGTAGACCGCTAGCATTGTTAGTTCGATCAATATAGCTAGACTACATGTTGAGATTTAATTTCTTATAAGTGCTAATGGTAGCATTCCACTTTAAGAATGTTTATGTTGTTATTCAAGTTTATGGCTATTTGGATGGGGATTCGAATTAATATAGAATTATCCATTTAGGTTGTAATAAATATTAAAATTTGTATGGTGAGTAAAGACTAGATTGCAAATTTTAGACTTGGTAATTTAGATATGTAATTGATGTTAGTTGGATTTATAGATATCGCCTAATTGGTAACTCAAACACGCTAAATTGAGTCGTAATTCATGTTAATTTCGATTGGTAACTCGTTGACTAATGGAATTTAGACTGGTTAATTGATCTGTAATTAACGCCAATTTAAATCATAGATATTGATCTTTTAGCCTTGATTAATGATTGGGTTGTTCACGAAGTCATTTTTAGCTTGCGCTTCCCATTGAGGGTGTTGTTGTTCATTTTAATTAATGTTTGTACTTGGTTTTGTAAACATTTAATGTGCTTGGTTGCTCACTATAATGGTTCTATTTACTTGTGTAATTAATTTTGGGTGCGTGGGGTTGTTAGGATGATTGTCCTTAGATTAGTAGGCTTGGTCTGCTTGTGTCAGGCGGGATGTAGACACCTCATTTTTCCTCAAAACAGTCACCAGCCTTGAGACCTTAAATGGTCAAAATCGATGGGAACCTGGGCTTGAGCATTGCTTATGTGTCCTGGAGGTCCTAACCATTGCAGGGTAGGACGAGTGGGTAGTCATTCTTATTCTTCATCGGTTGAATGGCGTACATTGCTTCCAGGTGCTTGATGTGCTTTTATGTTAGGTCATTATGTTTGTTTTGGCGTGAGTTTCATGCGTTGTGTTCGTCATCATGTTGCAATGTTGAGTATAATGTCATTATTACCTTCCTACATACACACACACAAAAAAAAAAAATCAATTGTTATGTGAGGCTTGTTGTCGTAATGAAATGGGACGTTAGTTACAGAATTTAATGATAATTTGGAAAACTAGTTACTTAAAAACTCTATAAAAAGGATGGAGGAGGAGGAGTATGGGGCTCATATTTATTTATTTTTGTAAATAAAAGTATTACTATATTAGAAGCTTCCAAAAAACCAGTTTAACATTGCCAAGTCACACGGGCCGCAGTTACTGGACTGCCCCATCTCGGAGGAAACCAGTCCAGCCGGCCCGTTAAGAGTTGGGCTATTAAGTCATAAGCAAAATAAAGAGAGCATAACTTGTCTTTTGCATACCTATTGGACGTAGACATTTAGACACCTGGAAACTAAGAAAAGTAAGCCTAGACACCTGGCTTGTAGGTTGGCCAAGTGGCTGGAGGATCCGCGGGTCCAGGCTCTTCCTCAATGTACACTGTCTCATAGTACCCAGACTCGTCTTGCTCCTGATTGCGCTCAGCTACAGTGGCACTGTCCTCATGCATCTCCTCCACCTTGCGCTTGCCTGGTGTGCTCGGCTCAGGATGCGGAACTCCATCTCCCTCGACTCCGGGGTCTTCATCTTCGGCTTCTGTGTCAGAATTTGGGAACAAGGCATCGTACAGGGATGCTAGAATTTGGAGAAAGTTGGCCACCTTAATCTCCATGACCTCCACTCGATACTGCAAGTCTGCAACCTCCTGCCACAGCTCAAATACCAAGGTGTACAGAGTGGCTAAGTTGTCCCTGAATTGTTCTTTGTCAAAGGGAGTCGGGCTACCTATTGCTGGTGGACGGGATTGTCTCTGAGAGGCTTGGCCGTGGCCCAGGTTGCTAGAGGGAGGTTGGGATGGTCAGGGGTCATGGAGAAGCTGATGCAAAGTAATTGAAGTATTTGGGATGATGGCCATGGAACCAAAATGCGGCGGCTGCAAATTTACAGGGGATGAAATTGTCTGAAGGCTGGGCTGAGAATCGTCGGAGGAAGTGTCTGGTGGAGAGAGCGAAGGTCGTCGAGGCTTCCACGGCGCTCCTCKCCGTGGTTTKCCTCGTGGCCTCGTCATGGAGCAGTCGAKAAGAAGTGMAGAGAGAGCGAAGGTCGAAGAGTACCGGGGGGGGGGAGGGGCTCTCGCTCGCACCAGAGGAGACAAGCAGGGTGACTGTCTAGCTTCGGCGGAATGAGCCCAATTAACATAACCGTCGCCATTATAACCCAACACATTTGAACTTGCAGCGAAAGGACTCCTGCGTAAATGCACTTCA
The DNA here is from genome assembly GCA_009831015.1 of Picea engelmannii. Taxonomy (NCBI): domain Eukaryota; kingdom Viridiplantae; phylum Streptophyta; class Pinopsida; order Pinales; family Pinaceae; genus Picea; species Picea engelmannii. Next base: position 62,496 of record ML802859.1, on the reverse strand, counting down.
TATCAATATTTAAGCGATTAAATACCCGGTGGGGTGACTGGTCGTTGCACATGCCTGGCATGCGTGTCGATACCACGGTGCCCAGTACCCTCAACCGCCTCCTGCCATGATATCCCTTGTGACACCTCATCCGGGGAGGAATCTGCCATTCCAGCTTTGCGAATACACTGCTGTAGAATGGGGTGATTCTGATCCTAGGCTGCATTGCAATGAAGGTCTGGGCCTCTCCAGTTGACCCCCAAGTTGGCGAGATCATCAGCCACTTGATTTGCTTTCCTCCGAACATGTGTAGGGATGATGACCAGATTTGGGTTGATTAAGCTGGCGATGATTTGTAGGCCGTGTGAGAGTTTCCAGCTGGGTGAGATACTGTCTGGTTTTGCGCCACTCAAAATGCGTTTCAGCAGATTGACGATAACTTGAGAGTCGCCCTCAGCAATTACCTTGGTGTAATTACTTTTAATGGCCTGTTGCAGTCCCTGGACGAGTCCCCACAGCTTCGCAGCATTATTTGTAGTGTGCCCAAGGGATCCTGCCATTAAGTCGAGGATGTGTCCATGGTGATTACAAAAGACCACCCCGTACCCTGCAGCGCCCGGATTGCCTTTGGATGCACCATCGAAATTAAGTTTTACAAAGTCTTGGGGGGGTGGGGACCAGAAGGAGGGGCTTCGAATGGGATTGACAGGAGCAGGGGGGGGTGGACCGGCTTGGGGAGCAGGAAGGGGGGTCCAGTGACGGAGTATGGTGTGCTCTGAGGGAGAGCAAGCAGAGTCTGCTTCCGACCAATTCCTAAGGTGGAGAGTTTCAATGAGGTTGCGAGAACAGAAGCTCCAGCACTGTTGCCAGGTGAGTGAGGAGTTTCTGAAAATTCTTCAGTTACGTTCTTTCCACGTTTTCCAAAGGATGAAGCCGGGTAGGAGCTGCCAGATTCAATTAAGGATAGGGGAATGGAAAGCCTGATCTCGCCAATTCGTGATGGTCGCCCGAATGCAATCCCTGTTCCGATATGAAGTGCGCATGATGACTGCTACCAGATCCCAGAGCTAGGAAGTATAGGGGCAAGTGTTGAGGAGGTGGTTCATGGTCTCCTCTGCCTCTCCACAAAGAATACACAAAGAAGGTTCCACAAAGCCTCTTTTCAGGAGATTGTCCCAAGTCAAAATGCTTGAGTGGGAGACCAGCCAGAGGAAGAGTGTAATTTTCGGCCAGTGCCTTAAATTCCATATTTTTCCCCAGATTTCTAGGTCAGGGGGAGGGTTTGACCGGGTTTTTAGGTGATAGGCTTCCTTAGTGCTGAAGAAACCTTGTGGTTGGTAGCCCCACCGAAGCGTATCTTCCTCGCTTTGAATAGGTATTTTCCTTTTAGTCAATTCCTCGTAGAGGGGGGAACTATCATACTGCTCTCCGAGAATGGTTCTTATCCTGTCCCTATGCCAGCATCGCCAAGTGTGCTCAGAGGGGCTGTCTTGCCAGTAATCCGCTACTCGGGTCAGGTCCATCCTTGCTATTTGGGTGCTTATGTCGCGGGCCCATTCCTCGGAGCTCAGGACAGGCAATCGCTGCCAGGAATCCTGCCAGAACATAGTCGTTTTCCCATCTCCTATTTCCCAGAAAACATGCTGTGTGACCAACTGTCTATTTTGCTTGGCTGCTGTCCAGATTAGAGAACCTACGTTGTCTCCATTCCATCTGATGAGGTTTTTTTCCGCTGTAGTGGGGGTGTATTTCTTCCTCCACAGTCTGGCCCAAAGATCTCCTGGATATTTTAGCCAGCGCCACCATATTTTGGCACTGAGAACCTTTTTCATAATGGATGGATCCCTTACCCCCAATCCTCATTGAAGTTTAGGAAGGCAAAGTTTTTCCGAGCTGACTAAAGCGATTTTCTTCTCCTTATTAAGGCCCTGCCAAATGAAATTTCTTTGAAGATTTTTGAGGTGGGTGAGAACAAACTTGGGGGCCGCCAGTGCTGAGAAAGCATAAATTGGGAGAGCTTGAAGGACAGATTTGAGCAGAATTAAGCGACTTGGAAAGTTCAAGGCTCTAAAGGTCCAGGAGGATAATTTTTTGGAGAACGAGGTAAGGAGGTGCTCCCAGGAGGAATTTCTGAGGGCTTTGTCGATTAGGGGTAAGCCAAGGTATTTGGACGGAAGGGAGATTCTTGTGACACCGAGAAGAGCGAAGATATGTCTTTGGACTGGAGGAGGCGTATTAAAAAAGAAGATTTGGGATTTGTCCTTGTTGCAGTCCAGTCCGGAGGCCTCTGAGAAGGTTTGGAGTATCTCCTGGATGGAGCTGGCTTCTCGGACAGTGGGGCAGCCCATTAAAAGCGTGTCATCCACAAACTGACTATGCGAAAGAGGAGGTGAGATTCCATGCAGGGGTAAGCCTGTCAAAAGGTTCTGTTCTATAGCAGCATGGATGGAACGGCTGAGCCCTTCGGCCATAATAATGAAGAGAAAGGGGGAAAGGGGATCGCCCTGTCTGATTCCTCTTGAAGGGGAGAAAGGTTTGGAGGGAACACCATTGATAAGCAAGGAGAAGAAAGCCGAGGAGGTTAGATTTAGAATCTAGGTTACCCAGGTCTGGTGGAAACCAAACGCTAGTAACATTGCCCGCATATAATCCCAGCTTATTTTGTCAAAAGCTTTAGAGAGATCCAGCTTGAGAAGCATACCTGGGGTTTTGGTTTTCTGCAGTGAGTGAATGACTTCATGAGCTAATATGAT